>PVKA01017496.1:0-45661 GCA_004027165.1 Ctenomys sociabilis
CCACAAGCACCATCTGTGCAGCAGTTCTGCTCATCTGTGGCGACCTATTCCACCATCACAGAAGGTAGATGGACACCAGAGAGACACAGGTCCTGGAGAGTCCATACCCACCCTCACAACCTTCTTGGGAGCTTTGCTAAGCTTTGGCCAGGCCCCCCCCACACCGGTCACAGAAGCCTGCCCCCGCCCCCGCATTGCAATTGCTTTGTGGAACTTCAGCACAGCCCCATAATCCTTGGAGGCTGCCTGAGTTGTGGCATGCCACGCCCTTCACCATAGCAGAAGCCACACAAAACTCCACACAGCAGGAACTTTGGTCAGCCCGCGCCGACCCCTGCTGTTGAGGGATCCTTGCTGACCCAATCCCCAAACCCCTCTCATCACTACCAAGCCTGGCAGCTCCAAAATAGCCAAAACTAAGGAGCAAAATGCAATCTCAGACCTCCAGCTCACCCAGAATAAGTCCGGGAGAAAAGAGTATAGAAAAGCCTTGAAGTCAAACACCTGAAATTTCTGAAATGATAGCAACTGAAGAAACAAATGCATCAAGCTAGGGAGAACTCAGATCACAAATAATCTCTCAGGTAAAAAGAGAAATGACAACAATCATGAAAGAATTGCTTAGTGCTGGCCAGATAGCTCAGCAGATTAAAACACCTGCTTAGGCAGACATAGGGACTGGTGTTCAATCCCTGGCATGCCATGCTGGCCCCGCCCCAGGGGCCCACTGAGACAGTGAATGAGACTGGGCATGGTAGCGCAAGCCTATAATCCCAGGGCTTGGGAGGCTGAAAACAGGAGGATCACTACAAGTCCAGTCTGTGCAGTGAGACCCTGTAGACCCTGTACTAAGTACATACACACATATACAAAAAACAAAACAAAACAAAGAATTGCTTAGCACATATAAAGGAGGCATACATAAAAAGATAGAGGAAAATGGAAAAATGATGGAAACATTGAATGAACAATACAGAAAATATCTAGAATGCATGAAACAGATTCATCCAAGAAATTAAGAATTCCATTAAAAGCTGGCAAAACTGCTGGAACAATGATGAAGATAGAATTTCAAACCTTGAAGACAATATTGTGGTTAGTGAGCATGAAAAAAAAATCTCTGAAAAGTACCAGGGATTCAGGAAATAACAATACAGCAGCTACAAGGTGAAAAGAAAAATGATATAAGACAAAAAGGTGTCAAGGAAACAGTAGCAGTCAGCACAAATGACATAAGACTATTTGCAGAAGTAGTTGCAGAAAATTTCCCAAGCATGGGAAATGAATCCGACACAAAGTGAGACATATAGAGTGCCAACTAGCCATAATCAAAAGAAATCTACACCTAGACACAAAATAATCAAGATCCAAGATATTTGGCAAAAGGACAGAATATTAAAAGCTGTTAGAACTAAAAGAAACAGATCAACGACAATAGAAAACTCATCAAAATCATGGCAGATTTCTCAGTACAAACCATCAAGTCAAGGAGAGCTTGAAGTGAAGTATTTCAGGTCCTGAAAGAAAACAATTTCCAACCAAGATTGTTGTATCCTGCAAAACTATCTATGTAATTTAATGGACAGATACGACACTTCCTGACAAACAACAACCAAAGAAACTGATGACCACCAAACCACCGCTTCAACACCAACAACAGAAAGAAACCATCAAGCAGAGCAAGCAATTAAACAGAGTGAGAAAGTAAGAAATCTTGGGCTACCAAGGAAAGGCTGGAGGCATGACAATTACTGACTTGAAACTATATTACAAAGCTACTGTGATAAGATCAGCATGGTACTGGCAAAAAAAAAAAAAAGACCTGAGGATCAATGAAACAGAGTAGAAGATGCAGACACAAATACAAACACCCAGCCACCTTATCTTTGACAAAGGGGCCAAACGTATTCACTGGAAGAAAAACAGCCTCTCTCATAAATGGTGCTAGAAAAACTAGCTTTCCTCATGCTGAAAGCTAGAATTAGAACCATACCTATCATCATGCACTAAAGTTCAATTGGATCAAATGTTTAAACATTAAAACAGAAACATGAAATCTTCTGGAGGAGAAAGTAGATAGAAATCTTGATGACATAGGGGTAGGTAGAGAGTTCATAAACAAAACTGCACCGAAAATGCTTCAAAAAATCAACAACTGGGCTTTCATCCTTTTGAAAAGTTTCTTCACTTCAAAAGAAATCACTAGTAGAATAAAAATAAAATCCACATATTGGAAAAAAATTAGTTGACTGTCCCTCAAAGGACTTCTATCTAGAACATACAATGAATTTTTAAAATTCAGGCCTCCAAATTGCAAAGACACAATCAAAAATGGCCGTTTAAGATGAATATACACTTCTCATATGAAGAAATACAAATGGCCAATAAATATATGAAAAAATGTTCAGCATCATTGGTCATTTGAGAAATACATATTAAAACAATACTGAGATTCCATCTCATCCCAGACAGAATGGCTATCATTAAGAAGTCAACCAATAACAAATGCTGGCAGGGCTGTGGGGAAAAAGGAACCCTTTTCCACTATTGGTGTGAATGTAGACTGGTACAACCACTATGAAAATCAATGTGGAGATTCTTCAGTAAGCTTAGGACTGGAGGTCCCATTCAAACCAGGTATTCCGCTCTTAGGTATTTTTCCCAAAAAACTGAAAACGTTGTATCACAAGGATATATATGTGCCCATATTTATAGCAGCACAATTTGCTATAGTTAAATATTTGAAGCAACCTAAATGCTCATCAACTGAGGAGTAGATAAAAAGAGGTGGTATTTTTACACAGTGGAGTATTGCTCAGACATGAAAAAGATAAACTCATGCCTTTTATTGATAAATAGATGCGACTAAAAATACTCAAAAGTGAAAAAAAAATCAGACCCATATATGCAAACACATTGTCTCACCAGTGTAAGAATCTGAAAGAGTAAATAAAATATGAAAGGTACAATAGATACTGTGAGAGGGAAAGAATCTGTTCCAAGGAAACGAACAACTGGGATGAGGGGAAAAAAAGCAAGAGAGAGAGAAGGAGTAAGGGAAGAAAGAAAGAAAGGAAGGAGGAAAAGATATATAGTGTGTGTGTGTGTGTGTGTGTGTGTGTGTGTGTGTGCGTGTGCATGTGTGCATATCCAAGATTGCTTGGATAATTTCCATTAGTCTATTGAAAGGAGAAATTAATGTTTAAATTATTCTTCCTCTCCTTGTATGCATATATCTGGTAATCTAAACAATCAATTTGAAGACAACATTTTGGAGTATAATAACCACTGATGAAGCCCTATTATAGTATTTAATGAAATTCTATATCATTTCTAATGTGGCTTTTTTTTTTTTGCTATTCTTTTTTCACTTTTTAAAAAAATAAAAGAAAAAAATGTACTAATTATGCCTAAAAGCCCACTTCCTATCCTGGGGTGGAATTTTATTCTATCTAAATATTATAATGCATGTAGCCAGGTTGCCAACTAATCAAAATAACGCTAAAACTGGGTTTGCAAATACAGTACGTATTGTTTTCTAAGTACAATAACTTGCAAATATCCACTGGTCAAAAATAACTTCTTAATTGTTATAATTTGGTTCTCAAGTCATCAAAATTTTTGAGATAATCACAACTAAAACTAGAGTGAATGGGCTGTCAAGATAGCTCAGTGGACTAAATGCAGCTTTGGCAGTGCAGGGACCACAGTCTGATCCCGGGTCCCACATGCCCTGCTGGCCCTGCTCTCAGGGCATTCTGAGCCAACAATTGAGTCTGGGTGTGGTGGTGCACACCTGTAATCCCAGCACTGGGGAGGCTGAAAACAGGAGGATCACTACGAATCGGATCTGTGTAGTGAGACCCTGTACCAAATACATAAATGAAAAAAAAATCCTTAAAAATCAATGATAAATATGCTAGATTCCTTTTCCTGGGGCCCACCAGACTGACCTTGTGGAGAGAGAGGGTTATATGATACATACTGATAACTTAACTATCCTCATTGGGCCTTAAATGACACCAACCTGTTCTCCTAAACTAAGAAATAAATTGAGATGATTTGTCCTTGAAAATCAGAGGGCATTAGACCTTCTAATAGCAGCACAAGGAGAGTACTTCTGCAGCTGCAAAAACTGAATGCTGGGTGTACATTCCTGATCTTTCTGTTAAACCCAATAGCTAATCAAGATATTAGATAACAAATTAATGACAGGTCAAACTTTGAAATATCCTGGACTTTATTCTCCTTATGGCAAGCTATTGCTATCTCTTTCTGGTGGAAATTCATTGACCACAGTCATAATTATCCTGTTGGTCTTACTTGACCCATGCATACTTGTTTCTTTGGTTGTTTCTCCTCTATCTAGACTTATGTTGAAAATGCCTAGTATGTGCTGCGGCCTATAGATTCACCCTCAGTGGAGTATCTATGATGATTGATCACCAACTACACTCTCCTTAAACCTGAAGAAGCAAAAGTGATCATAATGCATTGCTCTCGCACAGACATTCAAAGCACTTCTTCGGAGGGAAGCATGTTACAGGAACTGTTAGGTTGAAATATTACAGGCAGTCAGACAGGGCTAGGCCCTCAAGGGGGCGCTAGTGCAGAAGATGAGATACCTCCCAACTGCAGGGAAGACAGACACCTCTGAGGAAGGCCGGATCTCAAGACAAGATGAAATGAATGTACCTGTATTCTTCCTCTAGGGAGCACAACAGGGACTGGCATTCTAAATAGGTATCGATCACCTTGGGAAAGCTGGGAAAAGCCACTGACTCAACTCCCTGTAAGACCTTCTGTTTTGCTTCATGCCCACTTGCTAATGGGACTCACTTCCCCATCTGATCCTGATTTTAATTCATCAGGATCAATTATGCTTGCAAGATTACTGGCTGAGCACAATTTTGTCCTACCTCATGCCCACCTTGCGATTTCCCATTTTCCCCACCTTGGGTTTGCCTCATTCATAGTTTTCCTCTATACTAATCTCTGGAAAAGGCAGGGTCCTCAGCAACCTGCTTTGGACCCCTTCTGTCTCTCAGACAGACACTTTCTTTCCCCAACCAATGTATTCTGCTCTTATAAATTTTCTGCTGGAAAATAAAATAGGCAGAACTCTTGAGGACATTGGTGTATGCCAAGATTTCATGAACAAAACCCTGATTGCGCAGGAAATAATACAAAGAATCAATGACCAGGATCTCACCATACTAAAAAGCATTTGCATATCAAGGGAAATCACTAACCAAGTAAAGAGATTCCCTACAGAGAGCCAATTGTCTTTCAGACAAAGCATTATTCTAGAACATATAAAGAAATGAAAAAAATCAGACGCTCCAAATTTAAAAGACTCAATCCAAAAATGGGCATCTGAGATGAACACACACTTCTCAGATGAAGAAATACAAACAACAGGGCCAGCCAAATAGCTCAGGGGATTAGAGCACCTGCAAGCAGGCGCAGGGGCTCTGGGTTCAATCTCCAGGCCTGCCATGCTGGCCCCATCCCTGGGGCACACTGAGATGGCAACTGAAACTGGGCATGGTGGTGCGCACCTGTAATCCCAGCTCTGGGGAGGCTGTAAACAGGCAGATCACTACAAGTCCGATCTAGTACTGAGACCCTGAACACCCTGTAGACCCTTCCCTAAAATTAAAAAAAAAAAAGAAAGAAAGAAAATAAATATATTTTAAAACATCAACATCACTGATTATTAGAGAGATGCAAATTCAAATAATACAGATTCCATCTCACCCTAGAAACAATAGCTATTCTCAAATAATCAGCCACAAACAGCTGAGAGGCTGTGGGGGGCTGTTTTGCCTTCATGCTGGGAGTATCAACTAGTATGACCATTACGGAAACCAGTATAGATTTCTCAACATGCTTAAAATGGGCCCCGCGCAGGCCACCGAGAGCCAGCTCGGTGACTCACCACCACTCTAGCTCACAGTAGCTTTTCTCTCACACACTCACTCTGACTCCAGACGGCCCAGAGATGGGGGCAGCGGCACCACCAAGGATGAGGATGTGAAGGAAGCCTGGGATGGTGACGATGAGAAAAAGAATGAGGAAGCAGAAGTGATCAAAGGGAAAGAATGGCACCAGTGATCTCTTTTCAGAGAAGAAAAAAGCAGCAGAAGTGATCAAAGGGAAAGAATGGCACCAGAAGAAAAGACACAAGAAATTAAAAAGAGGTTAGAAGAACCAAAAATGCTACCACCAGAAGACCAATGACATAGACTTCAGATAAAGGAAATACAGAAAGAATCAGACCTTGAATTAGCAAAGGGAACTGTTGGTGTTAATAACACAGTTTATGGATTAGATGCCATGAATCCATCTTCAAAGAGAGGGTTTCACAGAGCTCGGAAAGTTATCACAAGACAAAATTACACAATAGGAAAAGTCACTATATTATGCCAGTTTTGGGAAAGCCTTAGTTTGAATGTACATATTTCATTGGAAATTGGTGACTCGCTGATGATTACCAGTGCATTGACTGTGTTTGCAGTGAAAAACAGAAGTGTTACTACTCATTTCTGCTGGTTTATTGAAAGGAGCAGTTAATGCTTAACTTTTTTTCTTCTTTTTAATTTATTATTTAAGTTTTTAACTTTTTAAAACCAATTTTGCAGGTTTATATCTGGTAACATAAACAATTTTTTATAACATTATACAATACAACCATTGTCAAATTCCTGTTACTTTGTTTAATGAAATTTTGCACCATCTCTAATGTGGTTTTTTTTCCTTACCACTTTGTATTCATTAAAAAATAAAAATAAAAAACAACAGAAACAAAAACAGCAATGCAAATCCAAAAAAGAAAGAGAAGAAGGAGAAGGAGAAGGAGGAGGAAGAGGAGGAGGAGGAGAAGGAGAAGAAGAAGGAGGAGGAGAAGAAGGAGAAGGAGGAGAAGGAGCAAGAGGAGAAGGAGGGGAAGGAGAAGAAGAAGCAGCAGCAGCATCAATTTGGCAGATTTCGTAGTCATGATGGAAGATATGTACAAGTCTATGAAGACTTCACGTGACATTTTATCTTCTGGTGTCTCCTTTCCATTGCCCCCAATCCCTTCATCATGTAGCACAACTTCCTTTCCTTTCAGTTCTTCCAAAGGCTACAGTCAGAGGCTGTGTATCTTTTGTGCCTGTTATTTGACCCCTTGCCACTTAGGTGTTAATGTGCAAAGGAGAAAACTTGGATCTTACTGCCAAGGGGTTAAATTTGGACCCTCAATTGCTACCAAACATAGTTGAAAAACAAATGACGCTGTCATTGTTGCTGTCTGATTCCATAGCAGCATTCACTAAACTGGAAACAAAGATTGTAACATGACCAAAAAAAAGTATGTGGTATTTACCAGCACCATTCAGTGACACAGCCTTAACCATACCTCCTTGACCTACTACATAATTTGTCAAGAAAAGCATTTTTTAGGAAAGGCATGTGGTGTGCACCTAGCACTGAAATTGCTTCGTTTTAAAATCAAGTGCGAGGATATTAAAAATCCACTGTGAAGATAATGGCTTATCTCAGAGTGAAGAGATTTAAAAATTACATGACCAAACCCTTCAACTTTGAAGCCAACGAAGGGTAAACCTCTCCATTACTGCAGTATGCATTGTAGAATCTGTGAGTGCATGGACTACCTAGTTTTTAATTTATTAGACTATTTTTACTGATGGCATGTTTTGGGGTGGGGGAGGGAAATACCTGATTAAAGTGTCTGAAAAATACATCTTGCTCTTCTAGGCTGAAGTGGAACAACTTTAACAGGGTTTGGCATTTCCTTTCCTTTATAAAATATGCTCAGCAAACTACACCAGATAGAGCCAGCAAAATAGCTCAGCGGACTGAGCACGTGCTTTAGCAAGCACAGGGACCAGGGTTTGATCCTCTGTCCTGCATGCTGTGCTGGCCCCACCCCTGGGGCATGATGAGCCAGCGACCGAGTCAGGCCTTGGTGGCACATGCCTATAATCCCAGCACTGGGGAGGCTGAAAACAGGAAGATTACTGTGAGTTCAAGCTGCATAATGAGACCCTGTACCAAAATACATAACATGAAAAAAAAAATGTATAAAAACTGCACCAGTTAGCTGTAGTTTGGCAAATTGTTATGTTCAGAGTTGTGACATCTGTGATGTTTTACAAAGTAATCAATTTAATAAAATTACTAATACGAGGACTTTTGAAAAGCTTAAAGCATAAGCTCCATTTGAGCCAACTGTTTGCCTTCTGGGTATCTTCCTGAAAGAATTAAAGCTATCCTATCACATAGATAAAATGCATAGTATTGCTTATATCAGCACAATACCTAATAGGTAAATAATGACAGGGACCTATGTGCCCATCAACAGATGAACAGATAAAGGAAATGCGTTTATACACAGTGGAGTACCACACTCCCGTAACGAAGGATAGACTTGAGTCATCTGTAGGAAAGCGGACATACACTGAATCAATAATGTCATTAAAATAAATGAGACACACAAGCTTGAACACTGTGTAGTTTGTCATGTATGAGAAAGTCAAAGTATAAATAAATCAAAGAGAAAGTAAAAGACAGTAAATGCAGAGATATGATCATCATCAAATGTTGGAGGAACTAAGCGCAGTTGGGAGAGGGAGAGGAAAAAGGGACCCAACAATGAGAAAATAGCCACGTACACATGCCAGGCAACTACTATGATTGCACAGTGTGTACCACACACTAATAGTGACAATAATTTTAAGAGAATGAAAAAGGCAGAGAACAAGAGGAAGTGGGCCAGGCTGACATGGGTTGTCAGGTGCTTGCTTGGGTAGACAAAGCCATAGGCTACTGAAGAAGGAATCAGCATGGCAAGTTGGGGGTCAGAGCCCCACCTGAGCCCCAGATCTTCTCATTTCTATGGGCCTGAAGATGTGCCAGGCTGCCCAGACCTGGCAGGGGCCTTGGAAGCTGTCAAGGCCCCGCACCACATCACCTGGCTCTGCTTTCCACTTTCCTACTCAATGTTACAAGCCTTCCTTGGGCAGTTCCTTTCCAAAGACCTTGCTTCAACACTGAGCAGTCATCAAGCTTATTTCCTTCTGGGACATTCCAGGTCACTTGAAGTCAGATAGACCTCTGCCCAGATCCATCTCATGAATACTGGGGATTCCTCCTGCACATGGCTTTGGATGGAGGTCGCTTGGCACCACAGGGGCTTTCAGGACACTGGGATCATGGTGTGTGTAGGACAACATCAGTGGAGGGAGGGGAAAGTAGAACAGGACCTGGTGGGGGTGTCAGAAAGGGAGAAGCTGAGGGGCAGGGGAGGAGGGGCCAAGGTGCTGCAGGGGGCTGCACAGAGGCCTGGGCTGGAAGGCTGGAGCACAGTCATTATCAACACAATTGTCAGGGTACCTGATGCATTGAGCACAAGTCGGAGAGTGTCGGGGTGGCACAAAGTGACCATGGGGAGGACGGGGCCAAACCATATCACAAAGCCTTGGGGGTAGGTGCGCACCATCCGAGTTATGAACTGCAAACCTTCTTCCGTGGAAGGTACCTGCATGCAAGAAGACACTGATGGTCAGCTCCTGAGATGGCTTGTTTTGGGGGTCTTCTGGATTGAGCCAAGGGACACCTAGAGAGCTGGTGAAACATAGTTCTTGATGCATCTGGGTAGACGTTTTAGAAGATATTAAAGCACTGGTATCCATACCCCAAGAATCCACCCTTCCAAGCTTGCATCATCCAATCCACTGAGGGTTCAGGTAGAAAACAAGGAAAAGAGAGCACAAATCCCATCGTGAGATGCTACCTCCCTCTGTCCTGATATTGACATCAGAACTCTTCAACCTTTAGACTGCAAGATATACACCAACAGTTTATGCCCTGCCCCAGACCTGGGTATCCCCACCATAGCTTGTGTGAACTACGCCATCAGCCTCCCTGATGCTCTAGGTTGCAGATGGCAGAGGGACTTCTTAGTCTACAAAAATCACATACAATAATTCTCAGAATAATAAATCAGCCACATATCTTCAGACATACGTGAGTGTATGTGTTTCTGTGTGCACATGTGTGTGTATGAGGAACAGGTAGACCAAAGAAAAAGGAAGCTGTCCCCTGAAAGAGAGCAAGAAGTCAGCCCATACTCCTCCCTTGCTACAGCTGTGTCCTGTCTTGAAAATGGGAAGCTCAAAGCTAATTCTCATGAAAAATCAAATCCCAAGAGGAGCTGGCACAGAGATGGGGTCCAGGCAGGCAGCAGACCCTGAAGAATGCCCTCAGGATGGTGCAGAGGAGAATGAGAGAAGAGAAAGGGGTTTTTCATTCTGTGTAACCCCCCATCCAGGAGCCCCTTATGGGGAAGTTGTATTAGAATTGCAAGCCCAGAAAGAATCCAAAGCAGAGTGCACAGGAAGACAGGGACCTGTGAGGTAGGGCTGGCCTAGGAGCTATGGAAGGAGTGTGTTCATAGGAGATGTGTGAGTCACCTTCTGGGCCAGCAGAAAAATAAGTAGGCCACTTTCCTGGCTTCTCCAGCTCTTGCCCTGACCCCCAGCTCCCTGGTCCCCTTACACTTGCCAGAAAAGTGCTTATTCTACTGAGCCATCTCCCCTGCCCTGGTCCCCTTTCTGAGGGAAACCCACTAGGGGTTTCCCTCAGAAAGGGGACCAGGGCAGGGGAGATGGGCATCAGAGTCATCCTGCTTCCACACTCACCTGCCCCAACTGACCCAAGAGCCAGTTCCTTTTGGGAGGCTGTGGGAAACATTGGAGGTGCTTGAGGTTTTCATAGAAGGTGCAGGCCCAGGCCAAAATTCGGGTCAGGAGCCAGAAGATACCAAACAGGATCAGAAGCAGCCAAGGGGAGGATACGACTGACCCCAGACCCAGCCAGGACAGGCTCAGCTGTGTCATCCTGCAGGGCAGAGAGGAGAAATGAGGAGTTCCTGTAGCCCAGGGACCTCCAGGGACACTGGAGAGGAGCAAGTATTTGGAGACATAGAAAAAGGGATGGTACTAGGAGGGAGACCCAGGGCAACAGAGGGGAATATGCCCAGAGAAGGGGAGAGAAAGAGGAGGAAGCTACAGGAGGAGAAGCAGGAGGGAAGAGGGGAAGAAAAGGAAAATAAGGAGAGGGAAAGAGAAACAGGAGGTGAAGAAGAAGGGGGAAGAGGAAAAGAGGAATGGTGAAAAGGAGGGAAACAGGTTCGAGCACTGACCTGTCATACAAATGGGTAGCTAGGAGCTACAAAGTGAAACCAACCAATTTCTGGACACTCACTGGCAGGAGCTTCCTCTGCGTTGGCCAGCACCCTCCCCATCTACATAGCTGAGACAAGACATGGCCAGCCAATCAGTGGACACCCAGCTACAAACACCCTACCTGGGCAGGTAGCCAAGATGGGAACATGGCCAACTGGCTGCAAAGGTAGTCCAACTTAGGGTCACACTGTTGGACATTTGATTTTTACAACTTATTACATTATATAGGGGTGTGGACAAGATAGAGGGGCAAAGGTCATGGTGAGCCCCACAGTTTCAGACACCCTGCCCTTTTAAGACCAGGGTGTAGAAGGTGAAAGGTAAACAGAAGAACTCAGGTGCCGTGAAGCCAAGCCAGCCCAGGCCTGTCCCCGGAGCATTTCCCGTTTTCCTCTCCATGCACGGTGGGCAGGCAGCATGCACAGCTTCTCAGTGAATAATTCCCAGGCTCAGGGTGGAAGTCTCTGACAGAGACTTCCTGGCAGAGTCCAAGTCCTGCCTCCTATAAGCCCTGGGCCGGGATTCAGCTCAGATTCATTAAACAAGAACAAAAAAAGAATCCAGCCCCGCTGGAGGTAACTCAAGTAAGATCTGGGAAATGAAAAGCTGATCCTTAAGAACATACCTGAAGGCTGAGCTCTACTGGCTCAGACCTGGTAGGGAGGAGGCAAAACAGGGAAGTGAGGCGGAGAGGGACCTCTCTGAGGGTCAGGCAGGAGGAGGGGAGGAGGCCACCGGGGGAGCTGGCCTTCTGCCTCTTTCTCTGCCATCAGACCGGCCTTCCTGGGCTCAAACTTCCCTCTGGAAAGCGGGGCATCAGATGAGGGCGTTACTGCAGCCCAGGGGAAGGCTCCACAGACGGAGGAGGCTCCACAGAAGGAGTGAAGGAAAGGGGCTGGCAAGACGCCCGCTGCTGCGACCCAGCACTGGCCTCTGTGCAGAGGCTACAGGAGACGCACTCTGGCTGTATGCTGAGTTCTCTACCTAGTGTGCCTAGTACGTGCCAGGAGCCCTCCATTAAGAGTGCTCACTGAAGGCCGCCTGACCTGTGCAACACGTGCCTTCTGGGTGCAGCCTGTTCTACACTAAGCACGCCTGCTGCTGGGCCAAGCACTCTCCATGAAACGCACCTGCTAGAACTTGAGGATGGGGCAGGGGCACATGATGGCATCATTTGGGGGGCATGGGGTCTAGCTATGTTATTCAGGCTTGCCCTGAACTTTGTAACCCAGGCTGTCCTCAAATTCCCAGCAATCTTCCCACCTCCGCTTCCCGAGTACTGGGATTGCAATTGTGCACCTCCATGCCTGGCTACTTGATGGCATCTTTCCAAGACCCATTTTACAGAACAGTAAACTGAGACCCAGAAAACGTGAGCCTGCCGGGCATGGTGGCTCATGCCTGTAATCCCAGCACTCTGGCGGCTGAGGCAGGAGGATTGTTGTGAGTTCGACAGCCTGAGCTACAAACTGAGCTTAAGGCCAGCCTGAGCTGCATAGTGAGACCCTGTCTCAAAAAGACAAAAAAAGAAAAGAAAACCTCACATTACAGAGCTCCAAAGACATGAGTCTGTCAGACTCTCAAGCCCAAACTGTTCTCTGCAGTGATACCTCAGCCTTCTTCGCTGGGGGCAGTGCCCTGTTAATCTAGGACATTTAGAATGGTGGAATTTGGGGCAGTGTGGTGGCCCCAGGGGAGAAACAGTTTGAGGACCTTTTCATCATCCTCTGCCTCATTCTTCTGCACTAGGGATGTGTCATACACTACAGCCGTCCCCACATCCTGGCCAGAATTCCCCTGGGGTGGGGCCACATGAGGTTTGGCACAAAGCACAAGCTCCCAGCAGCACTGCCAACACAAGGTGAGGAAGACACCGTCCCCCTCCCGTGGTGGCTTGGATCTAGATGCCTCCAAAGCTTGACGTGCTCATGCATGAATGGGGAGTCTCAGATGTTGCTGGAGCAGGGTTATGAGTGTGGCTTAAGGATGGATAACTAGAAGGCCCACCGTGGGTATGGGTGGTGCCAATCAAGAGGGTTACATTGGATGGACTATAAAGGGAGAGACAAGGAAGGGAGGCTTCCTGCCACTGCCGCCGCTGCTTGCTGCCTTCCTGCCTGCCATGCCATGGGCTATTTCTCCTCCATGATTTCTCTTTGTCATGCCACCCTGCTCGGAACCAACCAGCTACAGACTGAAATCTCTGCAAACTGTAAGCTGAAATGAACCGTTCCTCCTTTAACCTTGTGCGTTGGGCATTTTGTCTCTGCAATGAGGAAAGCAACTGAGGCATGCTAGTAGGGTGTTAAGGAAGCGCCATGCCTCCCACCACCCACCGACTACCACCTTCAGGCCCTGGTCCTAGAACCCTCAGCAGGATGGTGTGCACCCTCCCTTGAGTCCTCACCACCCTCCTGGCCAGTTCTTCTGTGTCAAGGTGTCTGACTTATCTTGTAGCTGAAACACAATACCCAATACCTGCATCTTAATTGGGCAGAGATTTATTCTGGCTAAAAGTTTGTGGAGATTTAAGCCCATAGTCAGCTGGCTCCATGGCAGGGTGGTGCTGGGGACAAGAAGCAGAGAAAGAGATGGGAGAAGAAAGAACAACGAAGAGCTTAACCCTTCCAGGCCATTGCCCCACTGACCCACTGCTTCCTACCTGAGCCCACATTGAAATAGCGAGGCATCTACAAACTCATCAGTGGACCATTCCACAGATACTTTCATGCCCCCATTACCCAGTCGGCTTCCAAAAGCCCCATGAGGCTTTGGGGAGACATCCAGATATAAACCATAACACAGGCTAGGGGTGAAGCCAGCATGGGATAAACTGGGGTTGGGTCCTGGAGCCACCCCAGGGGTTTAACTCACTGCACGTCTGCTACACAGCTGGGGGTCTCCGGCAATCTAGAGTGGGTGTGTGGGCCACCAAGATTCTCTGCCTCCACACATCACTGACCCGGTTTTAAGCCCTTTAAGTATCCTAGGCTTCTTTGCTCCTTACTTTTGGATGAAGATAAAAGAAGAATTCAACCACAAGTTGTCTCTGGGGGAAGAGGTTCCAGGAAGCACTAACAGTACAGTAGGAGGTGAGATGGAAGGAAAAGGCAGAGGTTAAACGGAGCTGGATGAAGGGCATTTCCGAGGCTGAGTCCAGCTGGCGAGCTCTGGGATACAGATGGGACAGGACCTGCGCCTCAGTTCATCCACCCAGAGTGGCCTGCGTGTCCACGTTCCCCCTCCTCAGTACTCAGGGCTGCTTCTAAGACAGTATTTCTCTGGTCAGCTCTGCCAGGGTCCGGCCTGGGGCCACAGTCCAGTCCGCTGATGGCGACTCAACCGTAAGCACCTGCAGGTATGAACAGTTACAGGCTACTCACTGCAACATACACTCACATGTGTGCACTAATTTAAACACCCATGTAGTGTACAGATACGTACACAAACACACACCGCCCTCTAAAATGCATACGACTACGTACCTGCCCAGAAACACACATGCAGGCAGCAACACACGTGTGCACACAGTTTCACAACGGCACGATCGCAGAGAGGCATCTACAAACTCATCAGTGGACCATTCCACAGACACTTTCATGCCCCCATTACCCATTACGCACTGTCACACACTGAACCATGAAGACGTCCTTAGAACCTGTTGTCCTCACATTCTCCAGAAGATGGCGCTGCCTCCCCGCTCAGTAGAGAAAGAGGCCCCTACCCCCACCCCAACTGCCATGCGCTTGAGCTGAATCACGCAAGCTGGTGTGACGACGGGTCCTGGGGACCTGTGGGCCCGTGCTCCCCACTCTCTCCCCTCACTCACTATCATGATCCTGGGAGGAATCCCAAAGTCTATTTGGAACGTTTGTTATGGTTTAGGTGTAAAATGTCCCCAACTAGCCGGGCGTGGTGGCACCTTCCTGTAATCCCAGCACTCAGGAGGCTGAGGCAGGAGGATTGTTGAGTTCGAGACCAACCTGAGCTACAAAGTGAGCTTAAGGCCAGTCTGAACTGCATAGTGAGACCCTGTCTCAAAAAGACAAAAATAAATAAAATAAAATAAAATGTCCCCAACTGCCAAACTTCTTCAATGGAAGCAAGACAGCTTCTTCAGTAGATGGCGCTGGGGAGACTGGTTTTCCACATGATGAAGACTAAACCTGACCCATATCTCTCACGGTGTACTAAACTAAAGTCAAAATGAATCAGTGCTTCTAAACATCAAAGCGGAAACTTTTAATCTGCTGGAAGATGGAAAAGATAAAACTCTTGAAGACATAGGTGTAGGCAAAGACTTTATACACAAATCCCTCATTGCACAGGAAGTACTACAAAGAATCAAAAACTGGGATCCTGTCATACGGAAAAGCTTTCACTAATAAAGTGAAAAGACAACCCACAGATGGGGAAAAAAATTCTATTTGTCTATTCCTTAGACAAAAGACTAATATCTAGAAGAAATAAAGAACTCCAAAAAGTCAGGCTCCCCAAAATTTAAAGATCCAACCCAAAATGGGCATCTGAAATGAATAGACACCTCTCAGATGAAGAAGTATAAATTAGCAAATAAATATATGAAAAACTGTTCACCATGACTGGTCATTGGAAAAATGCAATTAAAGCACTGAGACGCATCTCACTCCAGAAAGAATGGCTAGCATCAAAAGGCAACCAAGAACAAGTGCTGGTGAGACTGGGTAGAAAGGAACCCTTCTCCACTGCTGGTATGAGTGTAAACTTGTATGACCAATGCGCAAACCAGTATGGAGATTCCACAAGAAACTAAAAGTGAGGTGCCAGTCCGATAGCTCAGCCGACTAAAGCATCTGCTTAGGCAGAGTGCAGTGGCTGGGTTCGATCACCGGCATGCCCTGCCAGCCCCGCCCCCAGGGCGCACTGAGACAGATTGAGACTGGGCATGGCAGTGAACCCATAATTCCAGCGCTTGGAAGGCTGAAAACAGGAGAATCACTACAGGCCCTATCTACGTAGCAAGACCCCACAAACCCTCTAGATCCTGTATTAAATACCAAAAACAAAAAAGAATTCCCATATATAGCAGCATAAGTATGATTCACAAAAAAATTAAAAGTTGATAAATTAAACTTTGGGAATATTACAGACTTGCTCTATGAAAAAAGTGAAGGTGATGCAAACATCATCCAGATTAGGAAAAAAAATCACACAAATAAATAACTATAAAATAACACATCTGACAAAAGATTATACACAAAAGATCAGGAATTCTCAGTCTCCAGCACTAAGAAAGTAAACTACCTGTGCAAATGGGAAGAAGATTTGAACAGTCGTTTCACTGAAGAAGTACACAGGTGGCAGACAGGCACTTGAGGAGAAGCTCAACACCACTAATCATTGGGAGATGCTAATTAAAACCTCAGCAAATCACCACTGCACATCCGCAAAAATGGCTAGAAAAAGAGATTGAAACCACCGAGTTCAGGTGAATCCACATAGTAAATCACACACTCATGCATTGCTGATGAGAGTTTAAAGGCATTGACATTCTCCAAGCAGCTGGATAGTCTCTTACGGGATTAGGCACCCACTTATATAAGACGCTGCAATCTTACTTCAAGAGCAGTGAAAACTTTCAGGCACATGAAAGCCTGTGCTCCAATGTTCCTAATGGTTTAGCTGAAAATGATCCAATTTTCCTTTAACTAGAAACAAGTGGCCCACACCAGCAATGGAAAACGACTGAGAAACAAAAAGAAACACATGAGTCATGCAACATGGATGAATCTCAAATGCATTTACGAAGGCAAGCAGCCGAGCTCCAAGGGCACACACACCCCTTCATGCAAAAGCATGAAAAGAGAGGAGGGTTGGCATGGCGTGTACAACTGCAATCCCACCACTCAGGAAGCTGAGGCAGGAGGATTGCAAGTTCATGGCTAGCCTGGGCTACATAGTGAGTTCAAAGGCAGGCTGGCCTACATAGTCACACTCAAGAGGAAAAAAGTATTAGGAGGAAAAAAAAAAAAGAGTAAAACTACAGGATGGAACGCAGATCAATTATTGCCAGAGGTTAGATGGAGAGGACTTTTTGACTATCCAGGTCAACTGTGATAGTGCTGGTGACACAAGGCTAGGCATGTGTCAGAATTCAAAACTGTATACCAAATAGAGTATCTCTTCTTTCTAAAAATTTAACCGCAATTTGAACTTGAGACAGAGGGGAAATATGATAAAAAAATATGGCTCTCCTAGGCATATTATGAGAAGATCAAAACTAGTGTTCAGATGGAGAGGAAGAAATGGTGAAAAGAACAATATTTTCCACCGTGTGTTTTATTTTCTCTGTGTGTGAATGTATTTCCTGTCAGAAATGTTACTTAGAACTGTTTGCAGGGATGCTCTGTAAAGTCTGGGAGGTCCCCAGGGTGATCTGGGACTCCCTTTGAAAATCTCATCCTGTGTAGGACCAGATGTGACCTCTGACATCTGTCTAACAAAATCCACCCCCACTCACTCCACACTCATCCACTGAGTGACCTCAGAGCAAGCGACTTAATCTCTGTAACCCATAAACCCAATGGGAAGATGAAATCAGTTTCTCCCTGGGGAAGCTACAGTCTCATTTCTGCCTTCTCTGTGATCTGTTTCTTTTAATACAACCAAAAAGTCAGCTGGGGAGACAGCTCAGCCACACAAGCACCTCCCTGGCATGGGAAAGGTCCTGAGTTCAATTCCTAGGACCCAAAAAAAAAAAAAAAAAAAAAAGCCTTTAATGAAAAGTTAGTGTCTGTGAGTAGCAATGTCATACTTGTTCTATGAAAGACATCCAACCACGCACATATCTTACCTGACTCTACATACACCAGCTTAAGTTTGTTAATATAGTGTCATTTAAAAAAAATAAATAAAGACCCAGAGTGGTGGTGCATAGCTGTAATCCCATACTCAAGAAACCGAGGCAGGAAGCTGCAGTGACAGCTGGGTAGGTACAGTGGTGCACATCTAGAATCCTAGCACTCAAAAGCTGAAGCAGAAGGAAAATTGTGAGTGTGAGGCCAACCTGGGCTACCCAGTGAGGTCAGCCAGTTCTACAGAGTGACACCCTAGGACCAGGCAGATAGCTTGGTGGGTTAAAGTGCCTGCTTAGTCAGACACAGGGACTGGGGTTCAATCCCAGGTGCCATGTCAGCCCCCCGACTCTGAGGTGTGCTGAGTCAGAGATTGAGACTGGGCTTGGTGGCATGCACCTGTAATTCCAGCACTGAGGGTGGCTGAGGCAGGAGGATCACTGCAAGTTCAAGGCTGGTCAGAGCTACATAGTGAGTTCAAGGTCCAGCCTGAACAGCAAGACAGTATCTTAAAAGCAAAAGGGAAAAAAGATAGGCCTGTGATTCTCTTTACTCAGTGAGTTCTTCTCTGGCGAATACTTGCTTCCAGGAATGATGGGTTGAGAGAGTCTTTCTCTCTCAATTTCAGTAAAGAGTTTGGCACCAAATCTTTCCTGCACGTTTTGTAGAAGTCAGTGGCAAGTTCCCTGGGTTGTGTTTGTTTTCTTATTGTATTGGTTTTTATTACCTTTTCAATCATTACTAAATATAGTTATTCAAGATTATTGGTTAAGTTTTCATAATTCATATGTATCTAACAATCTACCCATTTCTTTGAATTCTCCACTTCAAATTTTCAAAGTAGTTACTAATACTTTTCTGAATTTTGGCAGTGTCTGTTGTGATTTCAATTTTTTCATATCTAATTGCATTAATTTGGACTCCTCCTCCTCCCCTTCCTCCTCCTCCTCTTCTTTCTGTATGCTTCTCTAAGGGTTTGCCTATTTTTGTTCATTCCAAAGAATCAGCTCTTGGATATAATGGCACTTTGTATTGTTTTGTTTTATTTTTTATCAATTTCATTGATTTCTGTGCTAGTCTTTATAATGTTATTCCTTGTCCTAGCCTTGGATTTGGATTATTCTTGTTTTTCTAGAATCTTGAGGCATATTATTAGGTTATTTAACCTTGATTCTTTTTCCGAAGTAGACATTCACAGCTACAAACTGCCTTCTTAATCTGCTTTCATGTGTCCCAGAGGTTCTGTGGTGTTGTATGGGCATTACCATTTGATTCTAGGAGCTAATTTCTTCCTTGTGGCCCATTGGTTATTGAAAAGTGTATCATTTAATTTCTGTGTGCTTACATAGTTTCTGTGGTTCATTTTCCCATTTATTTCTAGTTCTGTTGCACTCTGCTGTGACATGAATGGGATAATTTTGATTTTTTCTTTCATTATTTAAGCATGTTTTGTAGGATAGGATAAAATTTTGTTATGGAGAAAGCTCCATGTGCTGCTGAGAAAAACGTGTTTTCTGTTGTTGTAGAACACTGTAGATATCTATGAAGTCCATTTTTTTCAACTCTAATATTTCTTTGTTGATTGCGTAGTTGGTCTATTTTTTATCATAGAGTGTGAGGTTCCCACTGTATTTGTGTTGATATCTACTTGATCTTTATGTCCAGCAGTATTTAGGAAATTGGAAGTGTGAGTATTTCATGCATAAATATATTTGTAATTGTCATTCTTTCCTGTTAAATTGTTCCCTTAACTAATATGTAGTGAACTTTGCCTTTTCTAATCAGATTTGGCTGGGAGTCCACTTTGTCTGAAAATAAGGTGGCTGCTGCTGCTTGTTTTGGCATTCCTGCTGCATGAAATATTGTTTTAAAGTCTTTGATTTTTAGTGTATAGGGTTTTTTAGATTAAATGTGGTTCTTGTATGACCTGTACTATTGATTTTTTTTTCATTCTAACCATTTGTGACTTTTATTTGAGGAACTGAAACCATTCCCATTGAGAATTATTATTGACTTATCACCGTATTTGCATTAACTGCCTGTTGCAGAATTCCTTTTTATTCTTTTTGCTTAACTGTTCACCTACCTAGTACATCAATATCATTAGACTTCTTTTGACATTGTTGGCTTCACTTTCTCTGTCTAGCAGATTCTTTAGACTTTTTTTCAGTTTATTTGGCGGTCATGAAATTCTTCGCTTGCTTTAGTCATGGCAAACCCTTATGTGCCCATCAAAGTTTATCTGAATTTCTTTTCTTGTGTTTCTTTGCCTTGTCTTTTTTTGAGACAAAATTTCACAATGCAGTTCAGGCTGGCTTTGAATTTACAGCAATCTTCCGGCCTCAGCCTCCTGAATACTGAGATTATAGGCATGTGCCACCATGTCCTATCAAAGTTTAAAGGTAGATTTTGGAAGATATCAGTCCTGCAGCTATGTTGAAAGTTATTTTCTTTTAAGGCTTTAAACACTTCACTCCAAACTCTTCTGAGCTTTAAGGTTTGTTTTCAGAAGTTTATAGGAATGCTAGTAAGCTTACCATTGTAAGTGATTTTTTCCTTTTCTTTAACAGCTTTTCAAATCTGTCCTTGTGCTGGGCTTCAGGAATTTTGACTCTGATGGATCATGAAGAAGCTCTTTACTGATCATGGAGTTTGGAGTTCTACACGCCCCAGTGGCTGTGTGCTAATTTCACTTCCCATATTTGGAAGTCTTTCTGCCACTGTTTCTATAAATAGACTTTCTATGCCATTTGTCCTTTCTTCTGGTTGTTCACTAATTCAAATTAATCTTAGATTAATCTTCTTTGCGTCCTCTAGCAGCTGCTGGATCCATGGTTCATGTTCTCTTCTTGTTTTTAGCCTATGGCCACTGGCATCTACCTTACCTTTCAGTTCTGACAATCCCGCTGCTCAATTCTTTTGGCCAACTTTCAGTAGAATATCTGATCTCATGAATTCCTATTTGGTATCTTTTCATGGACTCACATTCTTTACTGAACTGGTCATTCATGTTTGGTATTATTTTGCTAGTGGCAGGTAACTTTTTATTGGCATCTTCTGTAAAGTCACAGATCATTCTGTTTATTAACTTTATTATCTGTTTAGTTATATCTTCTGTGAGCTCACCAAGTACCTTGCTTTTTTTGTTTTCAGAGGTGGTTGTTTTTTTGGTTTTGTGGTGGTTTGTGGGTGTTTTGTTTGGTGGCTTTTTGGTTTTGTTTGTTTGTTTGTTTGTTTTTTGGTAGCGGGGATCTAACTCAGGACCTTGTGCTTACTAGACAGGTACTCATGCTGCTGAGCTATCTCCCGGGTGCCCTCCTCATGTTTCTATGGTTTTTCTCTGTGTTTTGTGTGTGCACATGTACACGTATGTGTATGTGGTGTATGGTGAGATTTCAGGTACATTATATTGGAAAGACTTTGAGCTACAGTTGAGATGTCTTCAATGCCTACTTTTCAGTGATGCACTCTCGGTAGTGGCTAATTATAAGTCTCTGCCTCTGTCCCAAGACACAACTCCCTTCATAAACTTGGGAGTGGAGAGTGTACCACAGTTGGCCCAGTACTCAGTTCTCTGGGAATGGGCCACAGTGCTACTAATGATGTAGAATCAATCCAGATATTACCATGGAGAGAACAGCAATCAATAGCAACAACCATGCCACCTTGGCAAAAACAACATAATTAGCAACAATAGTAGAATCGATGAGAAATTGAACATTGGTATATCTTAAGAGCCAATAATGTATCACAGAAAAGAGGTCTATAATTATAGTAAAATCACAAAGACAAACCAATTTTTTTTGGCAGAACCAAGGATTGAACTCTGGCCCCTGCGCTTGCCAGGGAAGTGCTTATTCCACTGAGCCATCCCCCCGGCCCCAACAAACCAAATACTGACATGCAGTAAATGTCTACTATATATAACATCAGTACCTCCAATAACAAAAGAATTGAGCAATGGTAGCATAGAGTTAATCATCTAAAGGTTAATTAAGCTTAATGGTTATACTAGTAAAGATAGAGGAATTGGGAAAAAATAAAATAAAGAAAATAAATTTTTGAAAAATTAATCAACAGAAGACAAGACCATGGAGAGAAAACTGAGACATAGAATCTCATTGAGGATAAAAGGAATTAGTAGAACTAGATAAAAGTACAGAAAGAAAGAAAAAAGAAAATGAAGATTTAAAAAGTGATAACCCTAAAATGATAAAAAATAAAAATAAAATAAAAAATTAGAGGAAAAATCCAAACCCCAAAGAACCAACTTAAATAAAAAAGAAATGAGCCCAAAACATTCCTGTGTGTTTTTGAATGAGTCTTGTCTTTCTAGAGTCTTCGGTCTTGTAACCTAGCAAATGAGGCAAATGAGTAATGAGTCACTGCCAAGACCTATTTTCTTCCATGCTCATGTTTTCCTTTGTGAATGTGGAATGCAGTCTATGCGGTTCCTGCCCCACCTTTCTCTCTCACATGGACACACAATAGTGTCCACCCTAAGGTTATAGTCAATCCAGCAATTCCCACATTCTGTGTCCTCCAAGCACCCAAAATCATGGTTTTATCCACCTGCCTTTACAAACCTGTAAGGTACTACCATGATCTAAAAGTGCCTCTGTCTGGGCCATGGTGACAATTCAAGCTGAGCTGTACCCTTCTTCATGTAGGTAGATGGAAAAAGCCAACAGACATCTGGCCTCAATGGAAGCACTTCTAGACCCAGCTCTCTCTGGAGACACACATGCTCAACCTGGCTTCTCACCACAGAGGACAGGGTATCCCACATCCCTCTTGGCCCAAGCTTAAAATTTTTAAGGGACCTATGTTGAGCACACACCTCCAGGACTGTCTCCAATGACTGTCTTTTACCTAATCCCTGCAGTAAGACAACCTCAGAAGCTCTGGAGTACAGATGTTTTGCAGTTGCTTTGAGCTCAGTTCCAAATAATTAACACCTTCTGAAGATAGCTCCTCTTGAATATAGTGGATATTTCCTCCCCAAATCCAGCTTGCCTTATGGAAGGAGTCACTTTTGAAGTAAAGTTCTACTCCTTTTGTGCAGTTTTTAGCTGTGGGTTTCTCTCCAGTTTAGCAATGCTGGTCCAAGTCCCTAGTATTTTATTTTAACACTTCAAAGACACATCCTTTGGGATGTAGCTCAGAGGAAGAAGTGTCTTCCTGAAAGGTGTAAGGTCTCAAGTTCAATCCCTAGCATAAAAACAACAAGAACAATTTCAAATGTCTTCTAACCTCCATTGCTGATTCAGAGACACGAGCTGTAACTTGTATTATTGTTCTCCTGTGTCTAATATCTCCCTCCCACTCTATTAATTTTGAATTTCAGGCATTTGACCAGGCCATTCTGGGTTATAAAGTGAATCCAAGGCCAGTTTAAACTCCATAGAGAGATCTTGTCTCAAACAACAAAACAACAGCAACATAAAATGACTAAGCATTTCTCAGAGGATGAAGTACAGATTGCCGATAAGTACATGAACAAGGTTCAACTTCTCTGACCATTAGAAAAATATAAATTAAAGCAACACTGTGATTCCATCTTACTCCAGAGAGGTTGTCTTCAAGAAATCAACATTAACAAAAGCTGGTCAGGCTGTGGGTACAAAGAAACCCTTCTAATATCTTGGTGAGCACACAACCTAATCCAACCCCTATGGAAATGAATATGAGGATTTCAAAAATAATTGAAACTAGAAATTCTATTAGACCCAGATAATCTCCTTCCAGATATCTTCCCAAAAGAGTTAAAGACAATATATCACAGTGACACACACACACACCCATGTTTATAGCAATGCAACTGAGAATGGCTAAACCTTGGAAATATGTCCATCAGTAGATTAATGGTTAAAGAGAATGAGTTATTTATACCCAGTGGAAAACTACTCTGCCATGAAGAGGGAAATATATTGAATCATTTTCAGGAAGATGAATGCACTTGAGATCATATTTTAAGTAGAATAAATCAGACATATAAGTTTAAATATCACATGGTTTCTCTCAGATGAGAAACCCAAAATAAAAATAAAGAGCAAACAATCTGGGCATGGTGGTGCACACCTGTAATGCCAGCACTCAGGAGGCTGAGGCAGGAGAATCATTGTGAGCTCAAGAGCAGCCTGGGCTACAAGGTGAGCTAAAGGCCAGCCTGAACTGCGTCTCAAAAAGACAATACATGAACACATAGCAAAATAAAAGATAAACAATGGGAAATGTGGAGATAGGTCTTTTACAGATGGGAAGAGGACCAAGAGGTATAGCACAGAGGGAATGGAGAGGAAGAGATAGAAAAAATTAAAATGAGTTATCATATGTACCAACTCTCCACGGGGCATGTGACCTTACCGAGTACGGATGAGGCTCTCCATGGCAACATGGAGAGAGCAAGCAGTGAGAGACAGACACAGAAATACAGAGAGA
Organism: Ctenomys sociabilis; assembly: GCA_004027165.1. Classification (NCBI taxonomy): domain Eukaryota; kingdom Metazoa; phylum Chordata; class Mammalia; order Rodentia; family Ctenomyidae; genus Ctenomys; species Ctenomys sociabilis. The sequence goes on from PVKA01017496.1 coordinate 24,527, forward strand.
GAAGGGATGTCAGGGAGAGTGTTAACGGGGAAACAGAACATCAGAGATAAAAGTGAACATGAAGTAGACCTTGTCTCTAGGCTATCTGAAGTCTGGAAAATAGGACACTTTATCTTAGCGTCCTCTTGCTAGAATGGAAAGAAACCAACGCCCAAGGGTGATATAAGAAGGGGGATTTAGAAGATCTTCATCAAATAACGTGGGCCTCCATGAATGGTATCCCCCATGGGCAGAGCACAGTGAAGCAAAAGACCCTGCGAGGGTGACCTCAGCCTGAGTGGCGCTGCCTTTGTGGCCTTGGGTGCCACAAGCCTTGAGTTCATTCAACGTAATCCTCATGCAGCAGGGCTCCAAGGACTCCTCTCTCCAGAATGCTGCCATGTTCAAATTTGATGACAATCTTTCAAATAGGATAGGGGATACCCAGAAAAGACAACCAGGCACACAAAATCAGTTGACCCCATGAGAGAAAGTCCTGCACAAAGGACAGTCAGTGCAGAAGATACAGGAACATCGGCGATTAGCACACTGAAACAACCATGCCTCCAAGGCTGGTTCTGTAGTTCCAACTATGTGGGACGTAGAAATATCACTTGAGTCCCGGGAATTCAAGACCTGCCTTGAGAACATAAACAAACCTCAACACACACTCACACACACACACAAACACACACACACAAAGAGAGAGAGAGAGAGAGAGAGAGAGAGAGAGAGAGAGAGAGAGAGAGAGAGAGAGAGAGGACTTTTAAAAATGAAAGCTGTCAGGGATATAACTCCGTGGCATAAGAAGGAGGTGTGTCCCTTGGGCCCCAAAAGGATCTGAAGTGATAATTAAGGCCCACAGGGAGAGCAAAGGGTGAAACTGCAATGGAAAGGAGGGTAGTTGATGGCATCTTCTCCCTGAGTCCTGATTCATTGCGTCAGAGCAATGGTTCAGACCTGCAGACACAGGTGAATGCTGGAAACCCCAGAGGCCTCCATGAAGAGATGCAGCAGGGCAACAGAGGAGTTGACCGATGGACTGCACTGGCTGGCGAGTGGCGCGCAGTAGGCCATCCTGTGGGAGAGTGATTACCTGGGAGCCATCCTGGAGCGAGGTCCACTGAGCTTGGAGCTAAGGACAATTTCTGGCTTCACCCAGCAGCTCCCAGCTCAATTCAAACCTGGACAATGCAGTGCTGAATGGGCCTTGCCCCATCTTCACAGACAGAAACCAGCCTGATCTTCAGGGGGAATAAAGGTGTAGACTTGCAGCAGTTATCTACTAGCCTGCCATAAAGCTGCTACTGGCTTGCTGGGATAAATCAACACGGATGTGGACTGTGTCTCCACACATTTTTTCTTACCAGTGGCAGCAGAGACAAACCTGAAAGTGGATTTCCCCCTCTCTTTTCTTGTTTTTAGTTTTTTCATTGTTTTTAGCTATTTTTGAATGAGTGTGAGATTGGTTTCATTGTGTGTGTGTGTGTGTGTGTGTGTGTGTGTGTGTGTGTGTGTGGCTGCTATTCTGTTCTGTTCTTATTTTATTTCTTCTTTCTTTCCCTCCTGTCTTCTAGGTCTATTTCCCAAAGTTTGCATGATCTTCCTTTGTCCTCCAGGCTTTTACTAATCTCTTCTTCTTCTTGTATTTCCCTACCTTTCCCCTAACCCCTTTTAAATTTTCTCCACTAAGGGGAAAATTGCCATACTGAAGCCTTATTTACAGCATATAATTTTCTGGTTCATTTTAGGTTTTGTTATACAGTAGTCCCTCACTATTCTGCAGTTCAACTCTCACAGACTCACTGCTTCACAAGTTTTCAAAATATATTGATTAAAATTATTTATCACAGAGTTTTCACTATATTGAGGGTTTTTGACGTATCATACAGTATACCTGTATTGTTAAAATTACATAGGCTTATGAGTGTAGAAAATGGTTAAGAATGTTAGAATTGTTTTTAGAAGTGTGGGAAAGCTTTATAAGAGTGTGGGAAGGGTTTATAAAGTCTTAAAATATATAAATACTAAAATAAATATAACATCACTACTTCGCTGAATTTCACCTATCACAGGGTTGTCTGGAACATAACCTCGGCTATCAGGGAGGGACCAGCGTATAATCACTAATCTAGTTCACACAGTTAGAGGTGGTAAATTAAAGGTCATCTCAGTTTGTCATTTTCCAGTCTGTGCTTGATGCTGTTTCTATTGCTGATTGTACCACGTTAGCAAAAGTGACATAATTGTTCTAACCAGCTGTTATTACTGACATACCAAGACTGAGATTGCCTAGAGGTCATAGAAAATACTCTGGACAAGTTCCAAAGAACAAGGAGCTAGGCCAAGTCAGCAGCAATTTCTCATCCCTGATAAACTGAAGAGGTAGGAACTTGCAATAGGCTCAAAGCCCAAGAATCAAAACCCATTTCACCTGGACGAGAAGTAGTCACTTCCCAAGGGTTCTAAATACAGGCAATAAAGCTACTCACCATACGTAATTAACAAGCACCTATCCAGGAATTAAACTAAAAAACAATAGAAAATAAGACACTTAAACAATATGCAGTCCCAGACATCCAGCTCATGAAAGGCAAAGTCAGGGGACAATGAGGTGGGACAATCCAAAAGCCTTTCTGAAGTGATGATAACAAAATAAATGAACAAAGATCTAGGGGGAAAAGAATCACACTAGAAGTATTTCTCAGGTAACTACAGAGATGGTGACAATTAAGAATATGCTTAGTGACTCTAGAACAGATATATATATATGCACAGGAGCTTAGGAAAGTGATGAAAATCATGAATGCCCAACAAAGGACAGAAATGGAATCCATAATATAGGCCCAAGCAGCTATTCTGGAGACTAAAAATTATGTTGAAAGTGTCAATATCAGAATAAACCAGTGTGAGGACAGAAGGACAAACATAAAAAACAGGCTTATAGTTAGCTATTGTGAAAAAGAAAATTTTCTTTAAAATACCAAGGGACCACAAGAAATCAATCAGTAGTTGCTAGATGATGCAAAGAAGATTAACATAAGACAGATTGGAGTCCATGTAAAAGCAGGAGATAACCCAAATGGTATAAAAAAGCCTATTCATAAGTATCATGATCAAAAGTTACCCTGGCAGAAAAAAAAGAATTTGACATACAGAAAAGTGAGGCATAGAAAACTCCAGTTAGCCATGATTAAAAAAAAAAAACTGCAGCCAGGCGTATTATAACCAATATTCCAGAAACTGAACACAAGAACATAATATTAAAAGCTGTTAGAGAAAAAAAAAATCACCTATAAAGGAAAGTCCATCAAAATCGCAAGTGACTTCTCAACACAAAATCTCAAATCAAGGAAATGTTGGGGTGAGGCACTTCAACCCTTAAAAAAACAAACAAACAAACAAACAAAAAAAAAACCAGGATAATGTACCCCTACAAAACTTAGCTTTTGAAATCAATGGAGAAATAAAATACTTCCATGCAAAGAACACCTGGGGAAATTCATGAACACCAAATTAGCACTCCACAGCGTTCTGATGGGAGTATAGTAAGAGAAAAAGGCCTACAGATCCATGAACCCCAACATAATTAATCCACCAGGCAAGACAAACAAATAGACGGGCAATAGTCAACAAAGGGAAAAATAACGTGACAAGGATACTCAACACATATCAGTTATAATCATCATTGTGAATAGTTTCAATTCATGAATCGAAAGAAACTGATTGGCAAAATGGACGAAGAAAAAGATCCAAGAATATGCTATATATAAGAAACACATTTAATTAAAAAAGAAATTCATAGACGAAATGTCAAAAGCTAGAAAAGAATACTCCATGCCACAGGAACCTGAAAAAAATCAAGGGCGGCTATTTCATTTGCAGACAAAGTGGATTTCAAACCAAGACATTAAAAGAGATGAAGAGGTCACTCCGTCCTTGTAAAGGGAACAATCCAAGAGGAAGAAGGAAACAATGAAGACCTTAAAAAGGAGAAAGGAGGATCAGAATGAAGTCTAGTCATGGAAATACCTCACAGCTAAGGCTTCCGCTGCAGGATTCTGAGTCTCAGACCTGCCCTCAATCCTGGACACTGTGCTGCTCAAACACCTTCCACAGTTTATACCATCATTATAAGGGTCCCTGTGCTCAGACAGAGGTAGCCAGGCTCTTGGGCTCAGAGTCCCCAGCCCTCCTCATCTCCCACTCACGTCCACCCATGGCTCTCAGCTCCCCCTGCGGGCTCTCACTGAGACTCAGACAGATCACAGCGCTGTTTATTAATGCCAGTCTGCCTAGGATGGTGGGCACGGTCAGCCGGGCCCCAGCCCAGGCCTGGAGGCTCCCCGCTCCCCCGCGCTCAGCGGCTCCACCCGCAGCCAGAGCCCGCCCTCCGCGCGCAGGATCAGCTCCCGCTTCCTGCGCGGCTCTGCGTCGTCGTCGGGCAGGACGCGGAAACGCAGCAGAGTCAGCGCCAGCGCCGCCTTCATCTCGGCCATGGCGAAGGTCTGCCCGATGCAGTTCCTGCGGGCGGGCGGAGAGGGGAACGTGACAGTGCCAGGATCGAACAGGCCCCTTGTCTTCGAACCTGGCCGGGGACCCAAGCCCATCCTGGTCAGTTGCCTGGACAGCACCGGGCACTAATGATGCGTGAACCCAAACTGGGTGTGTCCCCCGTCATAACCCAGACTCCAGCACCCGACTCAGATCGAAGATGACAAAAGGAAGGCTATTGGGCCATTCTATACCCCTCTTGCACCTACTCAACCCTTATTCTCCTCACCTTTGCACATGAACTCTGCAGGAGCAACTGGAAACTGACCCAGATCTTTGACTATCCACAATTTGGATCGATGTCTTCACTGTCCTGCCCAAATCCCACTCCCATCAGCTGATTTTCATCCCAGACACCTGCTCTACTCACCTGGGGCCCGCAGAAAAAGGAATAAAAGCCAGAGGAGACCTGTCCTTGATGTTTTCTGGGTCAAAGCGAAAGGGATCATAAACCTGGAGAGAAACCAAGCCACAGCGGCTGTGTGAGATCTCCCAGCACGGACAGAGAAAAGCATGTGTCTGTGGCAGGGGTGGGCAATGTATGATTTCCCAGATTAACACCATCTCTAGGACCCCTGAAATAGGACAGGATAGAGAGGCAGCACCTCCGGGTCTGGCCAAACTGCTGGGTTGTGATGGAGTCCAAAAATACTGATGAGGCAGATAACACCTGTGGAGAGGAGGGCACTGTCAGGACAAGGACCCACACCCTAATAGGCACTGACTCTTGCCCACGAACCTCCCCCTGTTGCACCTTTTGGGATGACCTGACCATCTGGGAGCACAACATCCTGGGTGCAGCAGCGGGAGATCCCAGTGACCGCGGGGTGCAGCCGCAGACTCTCCTTGAGGCACATTGTCAGAAAGGGGAGCTGGGCCAAATCATCCCTGGAGAAACCACAATCCACAGCTATCCAGGGGGAACACAGACCACCAACCCTGTGTTATCCAGTGAAACCTTTTGTGCTTTGAACATTGTAAGGCCCAGAGGGATCCTATATCTGAGAGCTTAGGAAGCAGAAAACTATAGAAGTGTCCTGGGCACTGTCCTGCCCTAGGACTGTTTCCCCTACCCCAAGCTGGAAGGCAGAATCCTGAGCTGGATCCTTCCCAGGTCTATGTGTCATAGAATGGATATAGGCACGGGATGGTGAAAATTGAAGCAGAGTGAGTGTCTGTTGGATGGATAAAGGATGAAAGTGTTCAGGACAAGCAGACAAGATTTACCCCATAGCCTTTAATGAATCCCTGGTCTAGACACTCGTGTAAGAGTTAGAGTATAGAAGAACACATGTTCAGGCAGGGGAGGCATTTGAAAATGTTATTTTAGAGGGATAAAATAATTGAAGAGGATTTTACTTAGTGAACAAGTGCAAGGTGGTATCCTGGGCCCTTACCCATTATCATACTGTCAATAATTCTTTCAAAAGCCCAAAAGCTTACAACTTCTCCCTTGATAGGCAGGCTGTAAACAGGGTCTGCCCCTGAAGTCAGTTCATATATCCATTGGGCAGCAAAGGCGGAATCAAGAAAACCATCATCTACCTTTGCCAGCTGAAGAGCAGAACCATGAAGTGGGATCAGGAAAAGACAAAGAAAAAGACATAATATAGGAACTGGTGGTGGTCAAACACAAGATTTCTCCTGCTAATCCATCTGGGACTTGCCTCTCATCTTGGTTCCTATTCCCACTAGACAAGAATGGCAGAATCAGTATAACATTGTTCACAACCCCCAGAAAGCATAGCCATGATGACCTGCACTCACCATTCAATCTCTTCAGACTCACGGCCCCTCAGGAGCTCTCTCACCTCCTGTCGGCAGTGCTCCTGGTACTCTGGGTGCCTTGCCAGGTTGTACAGGACCCAAGAGAGGCCACTGGCCGTAGTGTCATGGCCTGAGGAACACCCAGACAGGCTTGGGGCTCTAAGCTGTTTCAGCACCACAGCGTGGACAGCGCCCATCCATTGAGACCCAGGAAGGAAGCAAGGATGGGAAGCATGGCCAGAATGGGTTGATCCCTGATCTACCCACCACATTCCTTGGATGGAGTGACCATGTACAATCTAGAATCCCACTCTGCAGTCCTCACCTTCAAACATGAAGGTGTCAGCCTCTGCTCGTATGTCCTCATCTGAGAGCTCCTTTCCATCTTCATCCTGAAGAAAAGGTAAAAAGTTCTGAATCACAATGATTCTCAGGGATCCTGAGCATAACCTGGGCAACTGGACTGTCCATAGGGTAACATAATTTTACTCCCACATCCATCTCTCATGGATGACATCATTGGAGTTCCCACCCGACCTGCATCCTTCCTGGCTTCCTGCCTGCTATTTTGTCCTTCATTGGCATAATCAATGACCTTTGAATGTTTTAATGTTTCCTGATGGTGAGGGACTTCTGATAAAAGGTACTAATAAGACAGAAACCCTGAACTAACTGAAGCCATTTTATCCAGTACAGCTACACCCATTCTGTTCTCTGCCACTGAACTTCGCTAAATGTTATCAAACTAAAATTTCTACCACTCCCCTCACCATCACTGGAGCTCAACTGAGCTACTGCTGCTTCTCACACTGTCCTCAAAAAAGGCAGGTACATACAGAAAACCTACAGGGACCTAGTGAACCCTGCCCTGGCAGCTCCTCCGACCATCACCAGAGCCTGTCTGAGCTAAAGTTGATTATCCCACCCTCCTATAAGGCAGAAGGAGACAGGCCACCTGTGGGGATCTAGAGAGCCCTGCCCTAGCCCCTTTCCCCACTGTCACTGCAGTTTGCCTGAGCTGTGGCCACCTCTCCAACTGGCTGCAGGAGCCTTGGTGAGCCCTACCCTGCCCCCACTGAAATGGGAGCCATGCTCACCCGCTCCCTGACCATTACCATCACTGCTAAATCTGGGTGAACATTGAGAGCTTTAAAACTGTCAAAATGAAGGAGCAAACCGCAATCTCAGGCATGTAACCTATTGAAAACAAGTCCAAGAGACAAGGTCATAGAAGAATTTGGAAGTCACACACCTGAAATGATAGCAACTGAAGTAAAGAAACAACTCAATGAGGCTATAGAATAAGTGAGATCAGAAATAATCTCCCCTTAGGGGCCGGAGAGATAGCTCAATAGAATAAACACTTGCCTGGCAAGCGCAAAGGCCTGAATTCAATCCCTGGTTCTGGAAAAAAAGAAGAAGAAGAAATAATCTCCCACGGGCAAGGGAGATAGGTTAGTGGAGTAAGTGCTTGCCTGGCAAACACAAGGTTCTGAGTTCAATCCCCAGTACTGAAAAAAAAAATAAAGGGAAAAGATAGAAAGAAAGAGAAGGGAAGGAAAAAAGGAAGGAAAGAAAGAAGGAGGAAGGAAGGAAAGAAGGAAAGAAGGAAGGAAGGAAGGAAGGAAGGAAGGAAGGAAGGAAGGAAGGAAGGAAGGATCTTCCAGGTTTAAAAAAAAATGACAACAATCATGAAAAAAATTTCTCAGCACATTGAAAGAAGACATTAATTTAAAAAAAAATAAAGAGGACTAGGAAAATGATGGAAACATTGAACAAACAGAAAAGAACTAGAATGCATGAAACAGATTCAAACAGATATTTGGGAAATTAAGAATTTCATTAAGAGGTAGAAAACTGCTCAAGTGAAATTGAAGATAGAATTTCAGACCTTGATGATAGCATTGCAGCTGGTGAACACTAAAGGAAAGCTCTCTTGAAAATAACAGGGAACCGAGAATTAGCAATGCAACCGCTGCAAGACAGTGCAAAGAAAAACAATTTAATACTCATAGGTATCAATGAAACAGCAGCAGTCAACAAAAATGACATAAAAAGACTATATGTAGAAGCAGTTGCAGAAAATTTTCCAAACATGGAAAAGGGTCTGACATAGTTAAATGAGTCATACAGAGTGCCAATTAGCCATAATCAAAATAAATCATTACCTAGACACATAATAGTAGAGATCCCAGAAATTCAGCAAAAGAACAGAATATTAAAAGCTGTCAGAGAAAAAAAACAGATCACCTATAATGGAAAGTCCATCAGAATCATGGCAGATTTCTCAACACAAACTATCAAGTCAAGGAGAGCTTGGAGTATTGCAGGTCCTGAAAGAAAATAACATCCAACCCAGATTGATGAACCCTGCAAAATTATCTATCAGATTTAATGGACAAATAAGATACTTACATGACAAAGAACAATTGAAGAAATTCATGACCACCAAATCAACCCTGCAAACAGTGCCAACGTATATTGTAGAAAGAGACAGGAAAAAACAAACAAATTCAAGAACAACAATAGAAAGGAGCCACAAACAGAATAAGCAATTCAATAAAGGAGGAAAACAGAGGGGGAAAGTAGAGAACCTACAGTAGCACAATAACATTACAAAGATAACCAATATATAACAGTTCTAACCATCAATGTAAATGGCCTCAATTCACCAGTAAAAAAAGCAGACTAGCACAGAGGAACAAGACAAAATCCAACAGTATGCTGTACACAAGAAACGCATTTTACTCAAAGGAAATTCATAGACTGAAAGTCCAAGGATGGGAAACAATACTCCATGTGACAGAAATCCAGAAAAAAGCACAGGTAGCTATTCTGGTTGATGACAATGTGAACTTCATTCCAGGCATGATCCAAAGAGACAAAGTAGATCACTATGCACTTCTTAGTGGATAATTGCAAGGGAAAGACATAACAATCATAAATACATATGCATCCAATGTAGCAGCACGTAACTACATAAGACAAATTTTAACAGACATGAAAATCAAATGAGCAATGATACAATTGGAATGGGGGACTCTAACGCCCATTGTCACAAAGAGATAGATCAACTATGCAAATACAAGCAAATAAATAGCAGAACCAAACAACACTTATGAAGAAATGCACTTAGTAGATCTTTATAGAGTGTTTCACCCAACAACATCAGAATACATATTCTTCTCAGCTGCACACGGAAAGAGACCATATAGAACATGCTTAAGTAAATGACAAAGATTTGAGATTATCCCATGCATATAATTTGACAATAGGGTAATGCAACTAGAAATTATTGACAAAAACCTGCAGAAACTCCATAAACATATGGAAATTAAATAACACCCTCATGAACAATCAATAGGTCACAGAGGAAATTAAATAGTTTACAATGAAACAAAAATCCAGACCTTCTGGGATGCAATCAAAGCTGCTTTAAGAAGGAGATCTATAGCAATAAATTTTTATGTCAGGAAAAGGGAATGAACCTAAATAAGTAATCTTATGCTACATTTGAAGAAAAAGTGAAGTCCAAAGTCCAAAAGCAAGAAATTATAAAGATTAGAGCAGAAATAAATGTAATGGAATACTTTGGTTTCTCTTCAGGTCATATAAATCTTTCACCTTTTACTAAGAATGCAATGAAGATGAAGAAAACAATACAAATAATTAACGAATTGAAGAGTTAGTTCTTTGAAACAATAATATTGATAAAACTTTAACCAACCTTATCAAAAAAAAAAGGAAAGAAAAAAATCAATTCATTCAATAACGAATGAAAATGGTGACACCACTATGGACCCTATAGAAATTCAGATCATTAATATCTACTGTTGGGAAAGACTCACGGGTGCCGGCCACAAACAAAGACACCCGGACACTCAATGTTAGAAAAGCAAGGGTTCAAGAAAACAGGCTGCCACCCCGCCTTCAGCCTTTTTTTTTTTTTTTTAAATATCTTGAGTATCAGCCTTAGGGTCTGATAAGGTTAACAAGATTGCATTGTATGTGTCCAAGATTAATATTTAGGCTATATGTGAGAACCTGCTAGGCATCTGGGAACAAGGACACAAAACCAGGGTGTCTTTGAGTTCCAAGTGTTCTTGATTACTTCTACAGCTGTTATTGCCCTGTTTTCTTTCTCCTCATCCCACATTCCCTGCAAGTTATTTAGCATGCCTCTATATTAACTCTTTCTCATCCCAACAATGTACTTCAAAAGTCTTTTCTCTGATAGGATGAAAAACACAAAAGAAATGACAGATGCCTAGAATTATATGAATGACCAAAGCTGAATCAAGAAGAAATAAAAAATTTTGAATAACCCAGTATCAATCAATAAAATTTAAAATGTAATAAAAAAACTTACCAACAAAGAAAAGCCCAAATCCTGATGGATTTCACAGCTGAATGTGACAGGAAATTTAGAGATTTAATGCCACCTCTTCTTAAACTCTTCAATAAGGTTGAAAGGGAAGAAATTCTTCCAAAGTCATTCCTGATACCAAAACCAGAGAAAGACTCAACCAAAATAAAGAACTACTAAGCAATCTTACTAATGAGCATAGATGGAAAATTCACCATAAAATACTAGCTAACAGAACACAGCACATCACCAAGAAAATTATACATGATAACCAAGTGGAATTCATCCCAGGCATGCAAGGATAATTCAATATATGCAAATCAATAAATGTAATGCACCCATATCAAAGAGCTAAAGACAAAAATTACATGATCATCTCAATAGGTACATAAAAAGCTTTCGACAAAGTTGAGCACTCATTCATGATTCATCAAAAAGCCCCTGCACGAAATCAGAATAGATGGTTTTGATCTTAACATGATAAAAACCATCTGTGACAAACCAACAGCCAACACCATAGTAAATGGACAAAAACTGAAAGCCTTCACTTCAAAATCAGGAACAAGACAAGAAGACCTGGTGTCACCACTCCTAGCCAATATAGTTCTGGAAACATTAGCCAGAGCAATTAGACAAAAGAGAAAAATAAAATAAATAATGATTGGAAAGGAAGAAGTAAAATTATCATCACTCACAGATGATATGATGCTAGGACCCAAAACCTTCACCAAAAGACTTGTAGATTTAATGATCAAGTCCAGTCGCATTTCAGGATGTAAAGTCAATACTCAAAAATCAGTAACATCTGTGCTACGTGTCCGTGCGGACTGTCAGAAGAGCAGGCAGCCATGGATCAGGTAATGCGGTTTGTGGAGCCGAGTCGGCAGTTTGTGAAAGACTCCATCCGGCTGGTGAAAAGATGCACAAAACCAGACAGGAAAGAATTCCAGAAGATTGCCACGGCAACAGCAATAGGATTTGCTATCATGGGCTTCATCGGTTTCTTTGTGCAGTTGATCCATATCCCCATCAACAACATCATTGTGGGTGGCTGACCACTTTGGAAGAATGCTTTTCCTCTTGACACCTTAAGGGTGGAGAAGCTCGTGAAGTAGGAGCTTGCCTCTTTGTGCTTTCGGTTTTTTCCTCCCACTTTAAAGTGTTTTCTATTTGTAAGTTAAAGTAATTTCAAATAAATTTCTTTTCCCATCAAAAAAAAAAAATCAGTAACATTTTTATAAACAAACAATAAATGCCTGCAATCCCAGCACTCGGGAGGCTGAGGCAGGAGGATTGTTGTGAGTTTGAGACCAGCCTGAGCTACAAAGTGAGCTTAAGACCAGCCTGAACTGCATAGTGAGACCCTGTCTCAAAAAGACAAAAAAAAAAAAAAAAAAGAATGCGGGGAGAAATGAGAGAAGCCATACTTTTCACAATAACACCCAATTAATGAAATGCTTAGGAATCAAACTAACGAAGTAAAAGGTTTATACAGTGAAAATTATAGTATACTGAAAAAAAGAGATCAAAGATCCATTTTCAGAAAAATGGAAAGACATTCCTTGCTCCTGGACAGGAAGAACCAACATTGTGAAAATGGTCATACTCCCAAAATTGTTGCACAGATTCAATGCAATCCCAGTTAAAGTACCATTGGCATACATCCCAGATCTAGAGAAAACATTCCTAAAATTCATTTTGAACCAGAATACCTAGAATAGAAAAGAACAATCCTGGGCAGCAAAGGAAAGGCAGGAGGCATCACAATCACTGACTTGAAATTATATTACAAAACTACTATGATAAAACCAGCATGGTAGTGGCAAAAAAAAAAAAAAAAGACCCGAGGATCAACGGAGCAGATTAGAAGATGCAGACACAGCTACATAAACATTCAGCCACCTTATCTTTGACAAAGGACAAGACATGCTCACTGGAAGAAAGATAGTCTCTTTAAGACATGGTAGTGGAAAAACTGACTTTCCACATTCCTAAGGCTAAAATTAGACCCATGTCTATCACCATGCACTCAAATGAATTCAGAATGGATCAAAGATTTAAATATTGAAACTGAAATACTAAATCTTCTGGAGGAGAAAGTAGGTCGAAATCTTGAAGACATAGGACTAGGTAGAGAGTTCATGAACAAAATCAAACTGCACAGGCAATATTTCAAAGAGTCAACAATTGCGATCTTATCTTTTTTTAATTTTCTGAACATCAAAAGAAATCAACAGACGCCAGCCAGATAACTCAGCAGACTAAAGTGCCTCCTTAGGCAGAGTGCAGTAGCTGACGTTCAATCCCTGGCATACCATGTGGACCCTGCCCCCAGAGCATGCCGAGATGGCAATTGAAACTGGGTGTGGTGGTACATGCCTATAATCCCAGCTCTTGGGAGGCAGAAATCAAGAATCACTATGAATCCGATCTGTGCTGTGTGAGACCCTGTACTAAATAGAGAGAGAGAGAGAGAGAGAGAGAGAGAGAGAGAGAGAGAGAGAGAGAGAGAGGAGGGAGGGAAGGAAGGGATGGAGGGAAGGAAGGAAGGAAGGAAGGAAGGAAGGAAGGAAGGAAGGAAGGAAGGAAGGAAGGAAGGAAAGAAGGAAGGAAGGAAGGAAGGAAGGAAGGAAGGAAGGAATCAACAGAATAAAAAGAAAATCCATGATGTAGGAAAACATTATAGCCCTGTCTCTATATATAAACAGTATTTTTTTAAAATTAGGTCCCCCAAATCCAAAAATGGGTATCTGAGGTGAATGTACACTTCACAAATGAAGAAATACAAATAGCAAATAAATACATGAAAAAATGTGCAACATCATTGATCATTTGAGAAACACAAATTAAAAACAACTCTGAGGTTCCATTTTACCCAAGAAAGAATGGTCATCAACAAGAAGTCAACTAATAACAAATGCTAGAAGAGTTTTGGAGGAAAGGAACCTTTCTCCACTGTTGGTGGGAGTGTACATTGTTACAACCACTTAGGAAATCTGTGTGGAGATTCCTCAAAAAGCTAGGTTTGGAGGTCCCATTCAATATATATATAGGCTTGGATAATTGTACTGCAGATTTCTGCTGTTCTACAATGAAAGGAGCAGTGAATGCTTAATTTTTTGCTTTTTCTTTTTGTTTTCATTCCAATTTTGCATGTTGATATCTGAGAATCTAAACAAATTTGAGGATAATATTATTTCAACCATTGTCAAATTCCTATTATTTCATCTAGTGAAATTCTCTATTGTTTCTAATACTTTTCTTTTTCTTCTGCAATTTTGTATTCTTTTTAAAATAAAATGATAGAAAACTTCTGTAAATGTTCTAAAAGCAACTTTGCTACGTGCAGCTGTGCTCACCGCAAGCTACCCATTACCCACTTTACCATGGCCTTCAGTTATGCTTATCTTAGCTTATATGCCTCCCTGATTACTACCCTATAAAAAAGACAGGCATTTTATAACCAGGACTAAGACTCTGGAGAGTATTCCTCTGAGTTCACTGTACTAAATAAAGTTTCCTTTCTTCTCCTGATCTGCTGGCTACTGTAGACTCAACTTTCCCACCACAATGGAAACCTGAGTTGCAGGACAAATGAATGGCAATTTACTTTGAAAAAGGTTACACATGACTCCAAAGATAGTTACTCACACATTGGATGATAAATCCATGGAATCTTATCCTCACTGGAGTCAGTGCTGCTAGTTTACAGATATACTCGCTTGATCTTTGCACTAGAGAGAACTTGTCTATAATTCCAGAGCAAAGTTCATTCTCCATCTCCCTCTCCTCCATATTGTTTTACCTCTTCCTGGAGGAAAGAAGAGGCAGATATGCCAGCTGCTCTACATAAGCTCTAAGGATCATAATGTGCCACCCTTCCCTCTAGGGTGTAAACCCTTCTAAACATACAGGTAAAAATATTTCAGGGAACAGAGATGCAAGAGTTGGGAAGGGGAACCGTCAGGACCATCCTACTCTGCCTGTTGTTATTGCTGTGGGTAATAAATAGTGTGGCTGGTGAAGGACTTTCGTGTATCTGTCAAGATAAATGGAAGTATGGATATAGGTACTGGCATAAATACAGACACAGAGGCAATCATGGCTCCCCTAATTGAGTTGTCAACATGCTCGTCACCATTTCAGACTTAACAGTCTCTTGCTCAGTGCATTCCAAAGTCTTCTCTGCCATTACCTCTCTGGATTATCCCACCCAGAGCACCTACAATGAGTCCTCAGTGCTTTGTGCAGAAAGTGTCTGTTATTTTGGGGCCTGTGAGCTAGCTCAGCAGACTAAATGCCTGCTTAGGCAAGTGCAGGGACCTGGATTCCATCCGCAACACCACATGCCATGCCAGCCCTGTACCAAATACATTAAAAAGTAGATGTAAAAAAAAAAAAAAACTTCTGCTTTTTGATCTGACATTGGACACTGAGGCCGATTCTACCTCTTGAGAATCCCACCTTGCTCAGCAGAAGCACATCAATGAAATCCAGAGTTCTGGACTTGGCCTTGGCCTTGAAGAAATGGTCCACACCCTGACTGGGGAGGGTGCGCCGCCGCTCCCGGATGACAGCATCTGTGAAGTCATGCACCAGGCGGCAGGCCTGCTGGAAGCGCTGCCCATCGGGGGTGAGATGGTACAGGAAGTCCATGTGCATAAGGAACTGCTCACTTCTTCTTGTCACAAGGGTGCTGAGCACCAAGATGGTGGCGATGTATTTGCTGGGCTTCCTGCAGAATGAGGATATAAGGGGAGACAACAGTTTAATATATCTGAAGGTCTTTGAAGAATTCTTTTTCCTAACAGGTGGGAGCTACCTCCCCTCAGGAAACTGAGAATCCAGAACCAGATGTCCTCACAGATACATAGTAAAATAAGCCATGACACTTAACTCTCCACCGTCTCTTCTTTGCCTATACCCCCAACTTTATGAACCGCCTCCAACCCCCAGTGCCCCAGGCATATCCTCTTCTCCTTTCTTTTCCACCCAGTCCTGCTTCCTCTCTTTCCCAAAACTGTCCCAAAACACATATCTCAGATATCATGCTCTTACACTAGTCCATGACCCCCCTCAATCTCTCTAACTCTCTGTCAACTCTTGAGAGTCTGTGTGACAGTCAGTGCCTCACAGAGCTCAGTTCTCACGCCCATCACTGCCTCTGCTATTGTTGCTCCCCCAAGGTCAGTGTAGCGAAGGCTTGGTCCCCTAGCTGTGGCATAATTAGGAGGTAGTGGGGCCTTTATTGTAGTGAAAGAAAGTGAGGTCATTGGATGTGTGCTGTTGGAGAGGACACTAGGAGCCGACTCATTCTTTCCCTTCTCTTCCCAGGTTTCATGAAGGAAACAGAGTCTCCCAACATAACCTACTGCTTCACCGAAGTCCAAAGGCAACATAATAACCCCAAAATTAACTAAAGCCTATAAAACTGTAAACCAAAGTAATCCTTTCCTCCATCTAAAACTGTCTTAGGTATTTTGTCCCAGTAAGAAAACCTGACCAACATACGTTCAAACATCTTTGGTGAATCACTGAACCATTAAGCAAAGTTCACACCCCTCAGATGTGTGATCTGACATCCTTAAGTCTGGCCACTGCCTACCCCTCCTGTCCCATTTCCAGATACCTCATCACTGCCCGTGCTAGGACTCTCCAAGGCAAGCCTGCTTGCTTTTATTCCAACAATTCCACTTACATGGAAAGACCATAGTCTCGCTCCCCCTTTCTTATCCTTTAATGTCCAGGAAAAGGGCCAACTCCTAACCCTGCTCCTCTACATAAGCTCCTCTGCTCAGCCCAGGCAAAGGACTCACTCCTGGCAGTTGCTCTCGAAGCTGAACACACATTTCTGCAGACTGTCCAAGGTCATCAGGCTGATGTGCTCAAACATGTCCAGACGGGTGCTGCCCTGGGAGACCAGGCGCTGCCACTTGGCCTGGCCAGAGATAGAGACAAAGATGGGACTGAACCCTGGCTCCCTTAAGCTCCTCCCCAACTCTAGTCACCAGGTTGGAGTCCCAGAGCCAGCCCCAGACCTCTGACTGAAGGGAGGATCAGATTTGGGCAGGAACAGAAGCTGTGTGGTTAGGAGAGAAAGACTCAAGGCTGGGAGTCCGATGCCCTGAGTTTGGGTTCCAAATCTTGCTCCATACTCCCTGCACCCTTGGTCAACTCCTTGCCCCATTCCTTGTTCCCATCCATGAAATCCTCTGCATCAGTTAGGTCCACTTGCTTTGGTATCCAATAAACCAGGAGAAACTCCTAATACACCATTCCTAACTCACTTCTAGCTGGTCAAATACATTCTTGCTCCCTAAATCTCTCTGACTCTCAGACTCATGTGTAAATGGACAAAAAAACAACTTGTACCTCATGTGTTTGTGAAAAAGAAAAAAGAAATTACAACAAGGTTTCACTGGATAGTCTAGCTGGCCTATGAACTCACTATGTAGCCCAGGCTGGCCTCAAATTCACAGCAATCCTCCTGCCTAGCTTTCTGTGGGCTGGGATTACAGATGTGTGCCACCACGCCAGGCTGTAAAATTTAAAGTGGACAGCAAATATTGTCAGGTAACATCATTTCTGACATATAGTGAGTACTTGGTGTTCTTTATCATCAGAGTTATAAACTGACTTCAAAGTGCTCCTATATAAGGAGACATAGTCCCTCGGGGACTCTGGGTGTCCTTTCTAGGTATACCAACACTGCACTTCTCTGATGTTCCTAACCTGGCTAGTTTCTCAGAGTTGTGTTTATAGAGAAAAGCTTCCAGAAACAAGAGACTAGCAACCGTTCACAAATATCAGCCTTGCTTCAGCTAGCTACAGAAGGAGGCTCCCGGTATCAAAGCTCCTCACCCGTCATGCAATGCACACAGGAGCAGGCATAGATTGAAGCCCACTTGTGTCGTCCTCATGGGATGTGGGTAGCTTGGGAAAAGGAAGAAAACTAATATAAAGTACTTGCTGCTCACTGCACCATGAGTAATCAACTCTTCGTCTCTGATCCCAGAATCTCATGTCTTCTGGGAAAATTCATGAAATAGTAATAAGCTACTGTTTCTATTTAAGCTAAGGAAATGGACTTCAGAAAACCCTCTCCCCAGTTTATTCCTGGACATACACCCTGTACAGTGTTAATTTTCAGCAACTTCTGTTAAGAAGTGGATCCTATCTTCTTATTTTTTTTATTCCAGGCTTGACTTCCAATTTTGGCCAAACAGATGAGACTCTATCTTTACCAAATAAACAACCCCATATGGCCTTCTGAAGGGAAAGAATCATAAAAGAGAGGCCAACTGTCCCAGCTGTGGCCACTTGGAATCAGCCTGAAGTCAGCCAAACCTGAAACAGGAAAGAACCGATCCAGGACCAACAAAGTTCCCCACCCAATCCACAGCTGATCATAAACTTTTCATCAATGCTTCCCTCACTATCCTGAAAACATAGCGTACAGACTTACACATTTGTCAGCAACCTCAAGCCCTTACAGCTTTCAACTGATGAGTTTAGAAATGGCTTGATGCTCAGTGATAGAGTTTAAGTTTGCAAGTCTCCTTCTGAGAGCGAGTTTTGGAAACTAATCCCTTCTGAGAATTACCATGCCACAGACAGAACCCTTATGTTCTCTAGACCACATCCCCACTTTACACAGGAGGAAACCAAGACTGAGAGGAAAAAGTGCAGTCATCTTAAAACAATCGTTCTAGAGCCCTTTACCCTCCAGGCTCCAGCTGGGATCCTGGGCTCAAGGACTCACATGCATGACGTTTGTGCTGTCATTGAAAATCTTCACATAGGGCTTCAGGATGTTGAAATGGAAGGCGGGCGTCAGCATGCGACGGTGGCGGCCCCACTTGTCACCAGAACTCAGCAAGAGCCCATCCCCTGTGGGGCAGCCGTGGGCAGTGGGCAAAGGCAGCTCCTTCCCCTGGATTTCTGGTTGTCCCCAAGCCCTTCTCCTGCATATACTCACCCAACCAGGGTCTCAGGAAGCCATAGAAGACCATGTCCTTGGGTGCAACCGCAGCTGACATGAAGGAGAATCATGAGGAGCTATGGATGAGAGGAGCCTCCCAGCCAAGAGTCTGTGCTTCCCCCAAGCCCAAGCATGAAGGAACAGGAGCCAAGGATGGAAAACAGACAGGAGGAGATGGGGAGTGGAGAGATGAACAGACAGCAGTAGCAGGTTCGAGAAAATAAAAACCTACTACGACACAACACTCCCCATCACATCTTGACATAGCTCCTTCACAATCTAACACATTCTGTCATGCCCATGAACAGCAAAACATACTACAGGGATTTTCACAGAACAGCCTGTCTATCCTAAAAAATCTTTGACATAGGTTTAGGACATGTGATGTGTGTTCCTGTATGACTGCCACATACATGACGACCATGGCGTGATACTGTGTGCTCTGACATGGAACCAAGAGTCTGGAATGACCTCCATGAGCCCCACGGACAGAATACACACAAGATTTAAATATGGCCCCATTAGCGTTCCAGATATGTCTCAGTGGAGCATCAGACAATGTATGGATGCCTGTCTTAGACAAAATTGAGGTCTCAGTCATTTCCTAGAGGCATCCTGGTCCTAATCTCAGACAAGTCCCAAAATAAACCAAATATGACAGCAAGACAAAAGGACAGTCTCAGCTCTGACAAGAATCAGGCAAGCCTTTACATGCCCCAAATGTCACTGGCCTGGAGTCACAGATATGACCATCTATAAAATATGACAGGCATTAAGCAAATGTGACAAAGTATAACAGACATGAGGAGAAACCAGGTTCCAGGTGTATGTGTGAATATTATAAAATAGGTTTAAGTTGAATATGACAAGATTGCCATGCCACATAAACCACACAGATGTGCTCCCGATCTAAGCAGACATGGCCAGCAATCAGACGGGTGAGGTCCCTTGTAAGGCAGAGTCCAGGTCACCAGGGCAGTCAATCATCCTGCCCCACCCAGCCTGTCCAAGGATGGCAAAGGCAGGGAGCCAGCCCAGGATAGGGTTTCTTCAGGAACATCCTTGCAGCTGGGGCAGGAGGGCTATAAACACCTGGTGGATAATTCACAGGTTGAGGGAGAAGTAAAGAGCCCAGCAGAATCAGATGTCATGGGGACAGCAGCCCAGATCCCACACCAGCCACAAACCATCTCATTGCTCTGGGCCTAGAGGTGGGCAAAGCTGATGCCAGGCTTTGCAGAAGGCCTGGGATGCCACCAGCATCCTTGCTATCACTTGCCTCTCATTGAAACCTTCCCACTAATCACTACAGACCCACCCTGGAAAGTTCCTCTCAAGACCTTGTTTCTCCACTAAACTGTCACAGAGCCCATCTCCCTCTGGTCCATCTCTGACCACACGTGGTGAGTTGTCTATCTCCTCAAGATTGGCAGTTTTTCCAGTACACATCATTCAAATAAGGCATTGAGGGTAGAGCACCAGGGCCACAGTGGGTGCAGGTGACAGCAGGAAAGAGGAAAGGGGAATGGGGACAAGTGGACATGTGAAAGAAAGAGGGAGAAGCTGAGAGAGAGGAGGCAAGGAGGGGCCAGGGTGCTGCGGGCGCCACACAGAAGCATGGGGTGGAGGGGCTGGAAGGCCCTGGACATGCCAGACTCAAGGTCCTAGTGAGTACCTGAGGCACTGAGGACAGATCGGACCGTGTCGGGGTGGCACAAAGTGATGAAGGGCAGGACGGGGCCCATCCACATCACGAAGTACTGTGGGTAGGTGGCCACCAGCTCAGCCTCTTCCTTCATGCCCTGCTCCGTGGAAGAGACCTGCAATCAAGCGTTCATCTTCTGAGGTCATGGCATGATTCCTGGCATCTCTGGTGATGTCTCCAGAGCAGATTCACCATCCACAACGTGGGAGGCACCATGCAGCGCACTGAGGCTCCAAAGAGAACAAAAGACTGAGGTGGAGCAAACGTACTCGCGTTCTCCAGCTGGGACACCCTTTGCTCCTGCCCTGGGATATCAGAGTTCCAGATCCTCAAAACTACAAATGCCAGGGCTTACACTGGCAGCCCCAACCTCAACCTTCACCGGGTACTCAGGCCTCTGGACTCATAGCATTAATCACACCGTTAGCCTCTCTGGTCTTCTCACTTGTAGACAGCAAATCTTGGATTTCTTATCTTCAAAAGTACCTGAACTCAGAGAAGAGAGCTCAGTGGTCTAAGCATCTGTCTGGCAAATACAAAAACGGACCTGGGCTCAATCCCCACTACCACATGCCATTCTGGCCCCACGCAAGGCCTGCCAGTCTAGCCACCAAGACTGGATGCGGTGGTGGTGCAAGCCTGTAATCCCAGCACTGGGGAGGCTGAAACAGGAGAATCACTGTGAATCTGAGCTGTGTAGCAAGTCCTTTTGCCAAATACATAAATTACAAAAAAAAAAAAGGACATGAACTAACTCCCATAATCAATAAAAAAATTAAAAAT
>PVKA01017497.1:0-45638 GCA_004027165.1 Ctenomys sociabilis
GGAAGACTGAGTCTCACAAAACGCCCCCGCGAGACAGTAAATGCCGGCTTGGGCTTCCAAAACCTATTCTTTGAACAGTAGCCTTCTGATGGTCAGATATTGAAAGGAGATGGGGTAAAGACCGAAGAGAGGCTCGTGTTTCCTATTTGTCAAAAGGACAAAGCTGGGAAGGACCAAGCCTCCTGCAGTGCTAATTTCATCCTTGAGGAGAGTCACCTATCGCTTATCCAGGGTAGGGGAGGTCTCAAAAGGAACTGACAAACCACACTTGATATGGAAATGTCACGCTGAAAGTTGCACTATGAGAGGTATGTGAAAACACAGCAAGGAGCATTTGGGAAAATGTAAATATCACTGCTTACATTTTGGTGCCAGAAACAAAGGATGAAGAAGTAAAATGAACTTCTGCATTTCCCCTTGTAGATTTTCTAAGTATTTGAGCAACATTTATACTCTATCCAAAATCAGACACAGTATAACATACCAAGCAACAATGTTCCCCCAACATGCTTTATAAACAATCTACAGTCTATGTAAGCTTCCCAGTATTTTATTGTACTTGATTATGTTCTAAAGAAGTTAGAACATGTTCATTTTAACTCTATTGAAAAATTTTGCATAGACCTAAACTTTTAAGGACGCTTTTTTTCCATTTAAAATTAAAATCAAGCGCACTGTGAACGCTAATGGAAACACTGTATTACAAAGTAATTGCTATGTAGTCACTGATAGCCAAAGCAAGTCAACATTTTTAGAGTGTAGGATAGGATACCCTTGAGGTAAAATAGAACCAAGATTTTGTCCACCCCTTTACACACCAGGCGTAGAACACTAAGCACGCTGATGTCGTTGCCTTCCCCAATTATGATTCCCAAAACTACCTTATTTCTTACAAAAAATCAACAACTTCTGGTTTACTGAAACTCCAAAGATAAAATCTAGGCCAACTTCCCAGAACCTTCATAACACCATCCTGGGCCTCATACATATTTACTATACAAGGTAAAGGGAGCTAGCACAGTGACACTGTTATCTTAGCAGCTTGAGTCGTCACTGTTTCAAAGCTGTTTAGACTTCTCAGACTCCAAGAATCTACAGTAGGATACAAAAGACCATTGGGTGGCTACCTATGGGCAGGTGAGGAAGGGAGACAGATGGATAAGCAAGGGGAAGAAAAGAAAGCTGGTCATAAAGTCACAAGATACATGGCCAAAAGCTACCAGGGCCTTTCCTTCCCGGCCCTGTGTACTACTTCCAGTTTCAATTATGACATCACGTGCTGTTGCTGGCTTGTTGACTCTTTGTCCCTGCCTCTTTGTTCTTGTTCTTTCTGCCCAGTATCTGCTTGAGGCTCATAATTCATCTCATCCAAGAGGTCCTGACACCATGCTTCTGTCTTTCCAGGTCATGCTCCTCCCATAGTTCCCTGATACCCAACAGAATGTTCATTTCATTTATTTTAGAGTTGAATGTTTACAACAAGAAATATGACTAGTCCTGAACAGAGTGTTTGGTATATGAGTCCAACTGTAAATTTGAGAGATTAAAGAACATTTTGTAATCTTATTGTACTCATACTGTCACTATAGTAGTGACTTAAAAAGAAAAACTGAATCCTTTGAACTTAGTTTTCTAGTTTTTATGTTCTTCAGAATAGAAGACTTGACAAGAATTCAAACTGACAAAATATTTGCTCCAAGATATTTCTCTAAGCCCTGTTATATTTTATTTTGTTGTTATTTAAATATATTTTAGACAACAAAAAACTATATATATATATTTTTTTCTTTTTTTGGCAGAACCAGGAATTGAACTCAGGTCCTTGTGTTTGCCAGGGAAGCGCTTATTCCACTGAGCCATCTCCCCAGCCCCTAAAAAAAAGAGAATTCTTAGGAAGCACAACAAAGAACTATAGCTTGTATTTCAAAATTAGACAGCAGACCTAAAGAGAACAAGACAAACCTGTAGGTAACATTAGAACTGAACACAGAAATTCTGTGAATGTGTAGTAGCACCTATGTGTGTCTCCTACCTGGCAGTGTTTGTGTAAAATGCTGAAGGAGAGATCAAGAAGAAAATCATGAGGCAGCATGCTCTTATCCTGAAAACCTGAGGATCTGAACTTATAGCTTGCTTGTTTTCTTTTTAATTTATTTGATACAGGGTCTCACTACACAGTTCAGACTGACAGTGATCCTCCCGTCTCAGCCTCTCCAGTGCTGGATTACAGGCGTGTGCCACCAGCCCGGTTCAGGGCTAGCAAGACACTTCCAGGCTGGCTCAGCATGTGCTACTGGGGATTGCACTCAGGCTTTCAAGCTTGCCAGCGGGCCCTTAGACCACCAAGCTATCTCCCCAGCCTACCTGCTTGTTTTCTTTAAACACCCTTCTTTCTGAGCAACCGGTAAGAATGGCTCATCTACTCTTCATCATCAAAGGAGTAAAGCACGATTATGCAGCAGAATAAGCTTTCTTGGCCTGTCTCACAAATTCACGAGACAACTCACAGCAGGTCTCGAAATCTTCTTCACTGGAAATGCTGAACAGGAAAGCCAAAATGTTTGTTGTTTATCTGTGAAGCCTATGTGCTCCAGTTTAAATCAGTGTCTCTTCCTTTTCTTCTCCCATCCAAGTACTAATCAGGCCCGACCCTCCTTAGCTTCCGAGATCAGGCACATTCTGGGTGGTATGGCCATTAGACTTCTTCTTCTTCTCTATCCTGCTTGAAAAGTTGCCTTGACATTTTGCATCATCTAAGCATTTAAAGAGATGTATCTATCCATATCAAACACCAATAAATCCTAAGAACTGCTCTGCAATATGCAGCAGCTCAGGGAAGATATCCCAGGGCTATCACTGTCCTGTAATGTGTTCAATTTACTTCTTACAGTTTTTCACTTCTTTACAGTTCTTATTTTAGGATTATATATGGTTTCTGTATTATGCATCTACTTTTTTCAAACCATTCAGAAGTTTTTAATATATTTACTCACTATATATATTTTTGTAATTATGTATTTATATGTAAATCTCCCTTTCAATACTTTGTGGAGACCAGAAAAGGCAGATGGAGGACCGTATTCACGTGGCCCTTGTATTTCATACTGAGGGATTTTTTAAATGGAGCAGTGCTCTCACACACACACACACACACACACACACACACACACACACACAGTCTTTTTGTAAAACAGAATTATGTTCCTGGTTTGTGTCTGAACCTGAATAAATACAAACTGTGCTGGCCTCTCCCACCCCATTTCCCTTCTCTAATCTCCCTTCTGCAGCTCCTCAGAGCCCATCTCAGAACAAACACCATCTGCATTCAGAACAGGACCATTTGCAAGTTGAATGGAGTTATTTTGGGTGAGTCATTGAAAACACAGTACAAAACCTTTCCTCACTCTCCAGAAATGCGTTTTTAAAAATAAAGCCAAAGGGAACAAGGCTTGGCAAGTTTGAGGGTGGACAAAAACAGGGAGAGAGCAGGGCTCCTGCCAGTCCCAGACAGGACCCTGGTACACAATTTTGGGCTAGTTCTTAATTTTCAACACCAATTCCCCCTACTACCACCAACTAAAAAGCACCAGGTTGAGTAGGTAAAACATCACAGTGAGGACTGTCTTTCAGTTAGCACTTTGGCAACGGACACACGAGATCCAGCCGTAGCTTAGCAACAGTACTCTGTCCTCCCTTTTCATCTTTAACTTAGAAATTACATATATATATATATATATATATATATATATATATATATATTACAATCCTTTTATTCTGATTAATTTTTGACAAGGAAAAATAATTATAGTATAGGCAATTATTAGAAAGTTGTATGAAAATTCACTATGCAACCCTTTAAACTTTCTTTTATAGGCTGAGGATGTAGCTCAGTGGTAGAGCACTTGCCTTCAATACCCAGTGCCACAAAATGAATAAATGAATAAGTAAATTAATTACATAAAATAAAGTATCTTTTAAAATGAGTAAGGTCCCATGAGAGTTAAACAATAAAATAATAAAAGAAATAGGTCTAGAATGGCAAAAAAAAAAATCATAAGCTAGTCCCTAAGGAACTTTTTAAGTGGAATTGCCACAATAAATAAAAATCATTGCTTTGATGAAGTTTGGATATTTAGCATGCAGGGAGTCAAGATTTACAAATTTGTGTATGTTGGTTTTTTTTTTTTTTTCTCCAAATAGGATATAGTGCTTACCCTGAATTATGGGAAAAACTTTGTAATGGAAGTTCAACAAGTCGCTAGTGATATGTTGAGGGTCACATGTCATAAATGAGAAGAAACATAGAATCAACACGGAGATAATGCTGAACACGTTACACTGACTCAAAACCCCTGCTACAGCATCTGCTACTCCCTAAAATCATCCTGAACACAGGTGAGCCCACCATGTCACCGTAAGCCAATTACATATAGAACATTTCCTATGATTAAAAATGTACCCTATTTACAAAAGATCTACCCCTAAGTTGTAGGAATGAGCCAAGGAGCACAGATTTAATGCAAGTGTTCTCTGGGAACTCCTGGAAGCTATCAGTTTCCACAAGGCAGAGTGACAGTTGTTGGTACAGGGAATGGAGCCCTGTGAAAGTTAATCTGGCTGTGAAAGTACTGGGGTCAAAAATAAACAAACACATATTTCCTGCTGTAGCTAAAATAAAGCAAAATACTTAGTTTGCTACATTTGAGTGATTTTTTTGCATTTTACTTTTGTGGTTAATTGTTCTCTAAGGTATAAGAATGTATGTGGCCTTCAAAATGTATTTATGCTCCTTAGGAATGATTTTTGTTGGTTTGTATTTAAATGCAATTTACATATAATAAAAATTAAGAGATTTAGTAGCTTTAATATTAAGAACTAAGAACAAAAGTAAAAACTTCCCTGCAATCTTATATAAAATAGAACTAAAATATGAAGCAGATTTCCATTAAAATTTATTGGGGGCAGGGACATTTATTATAGCTATTAGGTAGCACAGTGAGCCTGTTACATTCATATAGATACACCTGAGGCAGCTGACAGGGGCCTTAGGGAAGGCTGAAAGGAAACTGTATCTTGGGCTGATTTGGAGAAGAAGGCAAAGGAGGTCTTGGGAAAGATGGGCTTTGTTTGAAGGGCTTCAGCCATATTAGTTGACCCCCATGATGATGTTAGCGATTTGTACTAGGGCCAGAACCTATCATTTTTATTAATAGAATGTTATTTAAAAAACAAAACAAAACAAAGAAACGAACCACAGAGTAAAGGTGAACACACAGGTTATTTTTGCTTGATTTTTAAAGATCTCCTATAATCATGATTTCTATTTTTAAATAGTAAGTCAGCCAAACTGACTACCTTAAAATGTTTTCAATGCTTTAATTACAGTAATGCTGATAATCAGTGGAGAGGCATTTATCGCAGTGGAGCCGAGGACATTGTGCAACGTTCAAAATGGATGCTATTAACTGAGCACTTGCTTTGTGCCAGATAACACATTAGGGCTGGATTTATACTGTGTCATTTATTACAGAGTGCTCTTCAGGGCCTGCATTATTCTCAGCTTCTAGATGGGGAGCTGGATTTCTGAGAGGTCACTACTGGCCCTAGGCCATGCCCTAGTAAGGGAAGAGTCCAACCAAGACTTCTCCCCCACAGAGTACACACCCTCATCTACCAGGCAGAAGTCTGTGGTAGGACTTCAGCCACTCACTCTTCACTTACAGCTGAGGAAGGATCCAAGGCAGCCATCTTGGGGGGGGTCATCCCCGGCAACCTTTTCCTTTTACAGGGGAGGAAAACTGAACTCAGGAAGTTTAAACAGTCTGACTAAGTTCAGGAACTACAGAGTGACAGAATTACTTAGAGACAAGACTCTGTATCAACAGCCTCCTATCTACCTCACAGAATTTTTCTCAGGAGGTTTTTCATGGCAATTATAAGTATTTTAACACTTGAACAAATTAGGATATCACACATTAAATTTTTTTGAAAGAAAACTGATATGATATAAACAAACAAATGCTATATCTTTAAGTATAGTAGAAAAAAAAATGAAAAAATTGCCAGTCTAGTCTTATTTATGTGAGGAAAGAAGCTACTCAAAATATTTTATAGACATTATAGAAAAAAAAAATTTTAAGGGTTGTTCGCGCGCGCACGCGTGCGCGCGTGTGTGTGTATGTGTGTGTGTGTTATTGAAAACTGAATTCAGCGTTTAGGCAGAGCTATATTTACAGACTCTTTAAATTATTTTTAAGTTTTGAGACATCTCTAAACTTCCTGGGAGGGATTTAAACTTAGGATCTTCCTGCCACACCCTCCCAAATAAATTAAATTTTAAGACAATTTAACAATATACTATGTCAGGCCAAGTTTTAAGTATTGTTTAAAAGCTTCTATGATATTGTACTACTCCTAAGCCACTGACCCCAAGATTTAGAGATGTGCTGACGGACTACGAAACAGCCCTGTCCAGAGTTAAAAGGGAGAAAGAAAAATATCAATTCTTTCTAGCCCTAAGATACTCACTAAAAGGATTGTAGGGGTGCAGAGTGACAAATTGTGGTGATAGTTAAGAATGAAGTCTTGGGGCTGGGGAGATGGCTCAGTAAAATAAATGCTTCCCTGGAAAGTGCAAATGTTGTAGGCAGTAGAGTTAGATAGAAATATTCTAGGCAGTCAGACAGGGCCAGGCCCTTAAGGAGACAAGATGGCAGACAAGGTGACTTTGCAACTTGGAAGAGACAGACACTCCGTATGGGCCACACCTCAAGATCAAGACGAAGGAGGAAACATAGCTACATACTTTCCTAGGGATGGGCATCAGAGATTGATATTCTAGATAGGTATCAATCACTTTGAAAGGGCCTAAATGAGTCACTAGCCCAACCCCCAACAAGAAGAGACCCTGTCCCATTTTCATGCCCACTTACTAAGTGATTCCCTTCCCCATTTGGTACTGGATTTAATCAATTTTACCTGAGCAATGGTGCTTGTAATCCCATTGGTTAACTATAGTTTTGTCCCACCTCTTGTTCACCTAAGTGAGTTCCCATGTCTTCCCCACCTTAGACCTGACTCACCACATGGTTTTCCTCTATAAAAGTCCCTGGAAGAGAGAGCTTGGGGGGGGGGGGGAACTGCCCACTTGAGCCTCCCTCCTGTTCCTCTCTTAGACAGGAGCTTTCTTTCCCTCAACAAATCTATTATGCTCATAACCTCCATTTGTTCCTAAAATTCATTCTTCAGTTTTAGAGAACATGAACTCATATAGGTCAGGTCCAGAGATCATTTTTCCCTACGTCATTTGGAGGTTTAGCTTATCCTTTGGAGGTCACCCTCCTGAGAATAGTTTTTCTCCCTGTATCACAAGGGTCTGAGTTCAATCCCCAGTTCTGCCAAAAAAAAAAAAAAAGAATGAAGTCTGATAGCCCTGCATGGTGGTACACATCTGAAATCCCAATACTCAGGAGGTGAAGACAGGAAGCTCCCTGCCAGTTTGAGGCTAACTTGGGCCCCATAGTGAGTTCTAGGCCAGCCTGGATGGTGTAGTGAGATCTGTCTGGAAACACCAAGACGGAGTGTTGTAACTCTGATGTAGTGTTTGTACTGGTGTCCACAGCAGAAATGTGGGTACATTTTATCAGAGATTTCCCACACAGTGCTATACAGTACCACACAACTTTACAGAAGTGGGTTATGTGATAAAGCTACTTCCTATATGTAGATATCTGGCAAGAACTGTATTAGACCTGCTACTGTTCATGCTAAATGACAGAGCTGCCTTAAACTATGTACATTGTTGTTTAAAATATCCTTAAAGTATGACCACATAGCTGGACAAGTTACTTATATTTCAGCAGAGGAAATGTGTAACTATCCGGTAAATCATATCTAGGCTACAGTCAGAAGAATGTTCCCTTTCTATGAAGCAGGTCTATCAGCGGCCCTACAAACATTGATAACGACAAAGATGGAAAAAGCGCCTTTATATTATCAAATCTCAAACAGTCTTAAAATGGAAAATAAAGATTTTAGTATCTAGGTTTCTTACCACCATCAGTAAAGTTGACACTTCAATCCAAAATGTGTAGTTCCATCTAGCCAGAATTTCAGCAAAAACTCAAAACTAGGGACAGAATCGCTACAAACTTGAGGATGTTATTCCACCTCGGAGACCTCCTAGGAAAATTATTTTTCCACTACAGGTAAAGCCCAAGACTGTACCACACTTTGTCTAACCACCTTTGTTCTTGCACTCAGATTTTCCCAATGGGAACAGTGTTCCTGATAAGAAAGGAAGGAATTTGGCTTCTTAGCTTAAAACATGTGCTTCCAAGCAAACCTGACATAGGACCCAAAGTTTTAAATGTTTTACCTAAGAACAGTTTAAAACTCTAATTAAGGGCCGGGGGAGACAGCCCAGTGGAGTAAGCGCTTCCCTGGCAAGCACAGGAGTCTGAGTTCAATCCCCAGTTCCGCCAAAAAAATAAAATAAAATAAAAAAATAAAATAAAACTCTAATTAAAAGTTTATGAAGCAGAGATGGTGACTACTGTGATCTGATCATTATACACTGCTATGTGCCATACATTGAATTATCACATGGTGCTCTCCAAATTTTTCCAATTAAAGCAATAATTAAAGAAAACACAGTAACAAGGAGAAACAATATTCAGAAGTTTCTATAAGAGAGAAACACTCAGGTTAATGCATACCCTTGAGTGTGTGTGTGTGTGTGTGTATTTTTTTTTTTTCTGAACTTATTATTTGGTGTAGCGTCTCATTATATAACTCAGACTTGTAGTGATCCTCCTGTTTTCAGCCTCCAGTGCAGTACATGGTTCTGGGGATCAAACCCTGGTCCCTGAGCTTGCCAAAGCAGGTGTTTAGTTTGCTGAGCTATCTCACTGGCCATTAACTTTCTTTACTTTTCTTTTTTTTTTTTTTTTTTTTTTTTTTTTTTTGGCGGAACCAGGGATTGAACTCAGGACCTTGCACTTGCCAGGGAAGTACTTAGTCTACTGAGCCCTCTCCCTGGCCCCTTTTACGTTGTTTTTTTGTTTTTTGTTTTTTTTCCAAATGTGTTAATTTTGACCCATGGTTTACATAGATAAAGAAAAACCTCAATGGCTTGATGGTATCCACTGATTTCCAGGAAGCCAGTTGTTACGAAATCCCTCTGTACCTTGTGCGGTGACACGGACCGGCACCTGCCTGCAACCATACTTGCTGTCTCTAGTAAGGACAGTCTCTAGATCACTGTGAATGTCACTCTGCATTCTCTTTATGATAATTTAGGAAAAATCTCCTTTTACTATGTTGTCCCAAGAATGGTTGAACCTCCAGAATAGATATGTTTTTCAGCTCATGGCCCTTGGAACCTGGTAAGCAACACAGTCTCTATTTTACTGAGATGAGGGTTTTTTCTGCCTTTTTTTTTTTTTTTTTTTTTTTTTGGTAGAACTGGGGATTGAACTCAAACCCTTGTGCTTGCCAGAGAACAGGGAAGTGCTAATTCTACTGAGCCATCTTCCCAGCCCCCACAGTCTCAATTTTAACATAAGCTGCCTGAGAAGTTGGGAGCCATAGGCCCGGCTTCCTCCTGGCAGCAGATGAGGAAGCTGGCCATCACGCTCCGCATCTTAAACCTTCTTCATAGCTCTATTTTGTCTTCACCCTTGGTTTTGCTTCTTTTTTTGTTACCTTTTTTTTTTTTTCATAATTTTGTTTAAAGTTAACACACTGCTGTTTTTGATAATCCCCTTTTCTGGTATGATGAAGAATAGCTAAATAAGATAAAAGGGGAAATTATGCAGGATTACAAATTTACTATAAAATATATGCGTTCATAGAGAAATATGATGGATGTGAACAGAGATGTTTTCTTCAAGGGGCAACATTGTGGCTAACTCATTTCTAAGTCCTTTAAAATTATATTTATGACACGGGGGATTACTCAGCATGTGGAGCATGCTCATAGCCCATGTAACTGCACTTCAGTTGAATTATACAAAGTCAGATGGAGAACTGTCATCACTGAGATTAGCATGTAGGTGATGGCCAATCTTCAGAAGGAAGTTGGAAGTGTTTTCAGTTTCTAACTAAAGTGTTCTATGGTGAGATAGTCAACTAGCTGCTACAGAGTAGAAACAGCTGGACTGACCTCAGAAAAGGGAACCAGTGGGAAAGTTTATTCAGCAACCTGGAAGGAGGCAGGGGATACAGTCCTAAGTTAGAGCACTAGGGAGAGAGAAGACATTCAGATCTGAAAGACCCAGAGAGCAAGATGGGAGAACACAAGAAAGCACACTCCAGGGCAGGTTAAATGTGAAGTCTTTATAAGGCATACTGTGGAGAGGTGGTCCTGGATACCAGGAAGTACAGAACTAGAAGTCTGGATGCAAGTTTGGCTTGTGCATGTGCGTGCGTGCGTGCGTGCGTGTGTGTGTGTGTGTGTGTGAGAGAGAGAGAGAGAGAGAGAAAGAGAGAGAGAGAGAGAGAGAGAGATGTATGTATTTCAAATCATTAATTCCACAGAGGCTTCTTTCTATGTGATCCTGGTCAGAGCTCTTCCTATTTTCCAAATAAGCTTTATAAACCTAATGAGGTAATAATCATGAATAGGCTCCAAAATGCCAAATCCCATAGTGCTTTTCCAGCCTAGCTGCCTTTATGATTTTTGTAGGGTTCATTACTCTTTTCTTTCTTGTTCTGACATTTCTTAAACCTCTCATTCTCCTTCATTAGGCCTCATTCTGCTGTCAGCATTGCTGCTGTATTCTTCAGAGTTCTTCTCTCTTCAGTTCACACACTTTTCCTGGGTGAAGAGGGGACAGGAGGCATACCAAACTGAATCTTTAGGTCACTGAAGGAATGTGAACTTCATGAGAGCAGGGGCTATTTGGGATGTTAAACAGAGGGACACCATGATTTGACTTATGTTTTAAAAACTAATTCTAGCTATTGTGCATAAAACTGGCTTACAGGGTAGCTACAGAGGTAGGGAAGAAAACCAAGAGGTTTATGGGTTAGTTTAGACTAGTACCAGGGTGGGAGCTTTTGTATTGGTGACATGTGGTGGGAGTTGTGGCTGTAGCTTGAAAAGCCAATATAATGTGCTTACGGAGGTGCCAGCAAGATAGTTCAGTAGAATAAGTGCTTGTCTGGCAAGCACAGGGTCCTGAGTTGAATCCCTAGTGCTGCAAAAAAAAAAAAAAAAAAAAAAAATCTGCTTACAGATTGGAATTAGCATATAAAGAGAAGAAGGATTTGAGAATGTTTCTGTTTTTTGCTGTGAGCAGCTAGAAGACATCCAGTGGAGTAGCTCTGGGGCAAACAAGCATTGTTCGAATGTGTAAGCTTCAAGAGCCACTTAGACATCCAAGTGGGGCTGTTGCGTAGGTACTTGACTATGAGGAAAGAGTTCAAGAGAAAACTTTGAGCAGAATATAATTTAAGAAGTTACAAATGAATAGATGGTATCCAAAGCTGAAGAACTAGATAGAGACACCAGGAAGGAATTGGGAAAACGGAGAAGGGAAGTTCTGAGGTACTCCATATGGTAGTGGTGAGAAATGAGAGGAATTCAGTAAAGGAGACTGAGAAAAGTGAACTGGGGAGGTAGGGAGAAAATTGAGAGAAGGCAATGACCAGGAGACTACTGAAAACAAAGGTTTGAAGACTGCACACTATGAAAAAACAGAAAATTGAAAGACCAAAATAAAAACACATGGTAGGAACAGGGCGGTTTTATATGAAGGGGACCTGGGGGTGAAGGAGATGGGGGGGAGGTGAAAAGAATCGAGGTGGAATGTGTACATGGACCACTTCCCACGAGGCTTGTACCTATTGCATGTCACAAACATACACTAATAAAATGAAAGGAACCATCAATTTAGCAAACCCCTGCAAAGCTGGCTTAGGTGAAAGCTGTGAACTGCCCTCTGGATGTGACAGCGTAGATGGCCCTGCTGACACTGAACAGCAGCTGCAGCAAAACGATGAAGCACAGAGACAGCCTTGGAGTTAGAATCTATGGGCTGGTTCCTTTCAGAACAGGGAAACAGGAACCAGCAAGAGTGTTCAAACCAAGGTGATTAATTTGTTAACAGAACAAAAGAGCAGGAAAATCATTAGACAGATATATGGTCATAAAATCACACACTCTGTGTGGATAAAGAGAGAGAAACCCTGTCATGCTCTCTTGCCCAGGTAATGCTGAAGAAAAATGGTACATTCTGAAGTTTTGCCCTGTAAGTTTCATTCCAAATTGATTTTGACATTACCTCTTTTATAATTACTATCATGTCTTTTTTATGTGAGAAGTAGATTCAAATACAAAAGTGTTGAGGAGATACATTTTTTAAAGGTGGGTTATTTTATTATTTTTAAAATTGATAAATTTGTATGTATTTATGACATATGCCATAATGCTTTAAAATATATCCATATAGTCTAATTAATATGCACACCTTGCATAATTACCATTTTTGTGATGAGAATATATATTTTTTGAGACATGGTTTCCTCTATTGCAGTGTCAGGTGACCCTGAACTCTTTTTTTTTTTTGGTACCAGGAATTGAGCTCAGGACACTGTGCTTGCTAAGCAAGTACTACATCACTCAATTACATTCTCAACCCTTGAACTCATTATTTAGTCCAGGCTGACCTCAAATTTGTGGTGACCCTCTTGCCTCAGCTTCCCAGAGTACTGGGAGCATAGCCATGCACCACCATACCTGGTTTGTGGTGAAAAATTTTTACATTACTCTTTAAGCATTTTTTAAGAGTGCAGGGCTGTGTAGATAGCTCAGCAGACCACAGGGACTGGGGTCCAATCCCTGGCATGCTGTGGGGACCCCACCCTTGGAGTGCAATGAGACAGGGACACACACCTGTAATCCCAGCACTTTGGAAGCTGAAAACAAGAGGATCACTATGAGTCTGATCTGCATAGTGAGACCCTATACTAAATACATAAAAAATAATGCAATATATTATTAACTATATAATAGCTACTACACTGTAGTAGATCTCTAACTTATTCCTCCTATCTAAATAAAGTTTTGACCCACATCTCCACACCGTGTCCTCAGCTACTCCAGGTTCTAGTAATCAAATTCTACTCTCTACTTCATAATTTCTGTTTTAGATTTCACACATGGTAAAAGAAACATGTGACATTTTCCTTTATGTGCCTAACAAATTTCACTCAAAATAGCATCTTCTGTGTTCAGCTACATAGTTGCAATGACAGGATTGCTTTCAATGCACATGATTCTGTAATCCATCCATCCATCCATCCATCCACTAAAGGTACTTAGGTTGATTTCTTATCTTGCCTATTGTGAAAAAAGTACCACAGTAAACACAAGATCATGGATATTTCTTCAACTGCTGCTATTTACTTTAAATACATATTCAGTCATGGTATTGCTGAATTACATGCTAATACTATATTTCTATATTTTAGGAGGGATCTTCACACCATTTTTAATATTAACTGGACCAACATACATTCCCATCAACAATGTGCAGGTATTCCCAATTTTCCCAACTCTCTCTACTTAGGTCACTGAAGGAATATGAACTTCATGAGAGCAGGGGCTATTTGGGATGTTAAACAGAGGGACACCATGATTTGACTTATGTTTTAAAAACTAATTCTAGCTATTGTGCATAAAACTGGCTTAGGGTAGCTACAGAGGTAGGGAAGAAAACCAAGAGGTTTATGGGTTAGTTTCAATGTTTGTTACCTTCTGTCCTTTTGACTCAAGCAATGCCGATAAGTGTTAAATAGTATCTCGTTATGCTTTTGATTTTCATGATGATCAGTGATATTGAGCATTTTTTTCATACACCTGTTGGCAATTTGAATATTTTCTTTTGAGAAATATCTATTCAAGTCATTTTTCATTTTAGAAATCCAACTCTTTTCTTGCTATTATTTGATTTTCTTACATATTTTGGATAATAACATTGTATCAGGTATATAATTTGGAAATATATTCTCCCCCTGTAGATTGTCCTTTCACTCTGTTGATTTTTTTTTCCCCTTGCTGGGCAGAACCTTTCTATTTTGTTGTAATCTCATTTATCTAATTTTGCTTTTATTGGCTGGGCTTAGGGAGTCATGTCCAAAAATATCATTGCCCAATCCAATGTGCTGAAGCTTTTCAAGGGGAGATAATGACAGGACTTCATCTCTGCTGTCACCTACATATGCTGAGAATGAGCCTAAATTTTGTGTGAAGTGATGGACCCTGAGTTTTTGGAGAATGAGAAAGAAGGAAGACTGGAATAGCTGCTATTGAATATAAGCAGAAAACCACAGGGAAGAAGTAAAATAATTGTTTACTCAACCATTCCATAGTTCTGTAAGGACCTTATAAATATATGTTCATTTATTCATAATAACGCACCTAAAAGGCATGCCTGCCTGTAATCCCCCTTTTGTGCAGATGAAGAAGGCGGGCCATAAATGCCATCATGTTGCTCCTTCAAGGGCACCCAGCTAGCTTGGAGGGGAGCCAAGCACTGCTGTTGCCACGGCCTGGACCACCTCATGACGATGCTGCCTTACTTTTGGGTGTCCTGGAGGAGACAGGTGACAGTAGTAAGTCTTATTTAGCAGCTGTAAGTGCACACATATTGATTTTCAGAAAACTAACTTCTAAGTAAAGGACTATAACAGTTGAGTCTAAGCAGTGGCAGAGAGAGCAGAAGCTGAGGGCTCAGAAATTGAGACAAACTGGACTGCAGGAAGACAGAAGAGGAGGGCAGGAAGGGCAGCAGCAGACTAGTACAGGGATTCAGAGACTTGGTCCTATGCTGTTTTCCTGAGCTTTTAGATTTCTTGTGATGCTAATAAACTGCCCTGAAAGAAGAAGAAAGGAGCCTGAACTCCAAGAAAAACAATGTGATGCTAAAGTGTAATTATGAGAAGATTCAGAGCTGCTAGGATGACGAGGCTGTACCAGGGTGTGGCACTGGCAGTGAACACGAGGCCCAAAGGAAAAGGCCTGTTCAGCAGAGAAGGTCAAAAAATTGTGAGTCTAGGGTGCTGGGTGGGGCATCTTTGTAAATATTGAAGTCAAGTATGAATCACCCAGGATGAGACAGGAAGCAGGGCGGGGGAAAAAGCCTGCAGAGCCTATGATCTGCAATGTAAAGCCAGGAGGGAATGAAAGACAGAGGAGGTTAGGAGCTGCAACTGGCAGTAGCCCTGAAGAGCAGTCTCTGCCGCGTAGCCACTGTCTTCTCTGTGAGTGGTGTTCCGTGGCAGGAAGGTGTCTACACTGGCAGCATTTCTGAAGAGCTTTTTAGGGTGGAGCATGTGAAATCAAGAAAGCTGGTGATTTCCTGTGAGGGCCAATATACCAGTGAAGTCAACAGGAGCCTAGATTAGCCTATCTAGGTCCTTTACAACCATGACACCCTACGGCAAATAGCGCCCTCAGGACGCAGGCACGTTTTGAATGGGGGCTCAGAGGAATGTGGAAGACCTGTTGTCTGCCCAGGAAAGCGTAGAAAACAAGGAACTGCATGGTTCCCATGCCGTTCAAAATATTCACCAAAAAAACTCTATTGATTTTTTTCAGATGCAATGGATTTTTCTCCAGCTCAAATAAAATTTACAGTCTCAAAAACAAAATTGAAAGTTTTATGGATTAAAGAACCTTCTGCATACACATGTCAGTTCGTCAACTTCGTGTCCTTGAATTATAAACAAAGTCAGCTGCATCTTATTTTATAATGAAGTATCTAAAATTAGAAGGCATATGTTTTTGTCACCAAAACCTCAGATTTACCTCCGTGCTCTCTATTTTGAGGCTACTTATGGAAGTACCACTGTTCTACTTTATTCCTTATCAAACCAATCCTTATTGGGATATTGGTTATTGATGCTAGCAGTGACAGCAGCCATCTTGGCCATGAGAGAAGAAGCTAGCCTAAGCATATGTGGTACCCGGATTTCAGTAGAAATGTAGGACATCCCGTTAAATTTGGATTTGGAGTAACCAATAATAGTTAAGGAATTAAAAATTATACATTATCTGAAATTTAAACGTAAATATTCTACACTTAATTTGGCAATCTTAAATGCTAAAAATGATAGAACATATATTTACAAAGATTCTACCTTAATGAAGAACTAATTGAGCTACTGAATTAGCCCACTTGAGAACCACTATAACTGAAAACATCTTAATGTTCACTAAATTTTCCATACTGTTGAGTTTTTATATCTCTATTTTCTTTTACTTATACCCAAATACCTCCATTCTAATATAATTTTACTATCCTTTTTACAAAGCAAGTTAAAATGTATTATTTATTCCTAAATATGAGCTTACAGATTTTAATTAGTATTTTCAAATACTAGTACAGTGAATGTTCTCAGTATAAAATATATCTGTTTCAGGAATCCATAGTTTTATACCTCTGCAGTACACTATAACAATTACTTTGCAAAATATACTACATATTACTATTTAATTAGCACAGTTTATCTGGGTAGATGATCTCTAATGTTAATTCTAGAAAATATTATTACTATTAAGGGAGATATAAAGGAAGATATAGCATAAAAGGCACAGATGTGGAACAGATATTTTACTTGTCAAAGCACCTAACAATTAGGCCATATAGCAGTGATTACCCATCATTAATATTATACAATAAAGGGCTTCTTTAGACAATGGTCACTTGTTTAAGAATTAACAGGGCTGAATTCATAATGCAGCCACCATGAAAAGTAGCAATTCAATAACTCTTACATAGTGTTTTCTGAAATATGACTAAAAATTAGGATAGGACACTTTATCCATATAAATGCAAGTGTATAATTTTGCCTCTTGCTAGTGTGATGGCATAGTAGTCTCAGGCAAAAAGCAAATAAAAACAAATGATAGAAAAGTTTTAAATAATTATGTAGTCATGTGACCCTAGAACGAATATATTATTTTTTCTTCCCTCCCCAAAATTATAGAGGTCCAAACAAATTTGTAGATATTGTTATAATTCTTTTTCTACCATGGACATAGTCACAGTGATTGAAGACGTGCCGTCATTGGGTGTGGGGGCTGCTGTATGCACACATCGGTGAGCCTGTGTGCACAGGTGCTCATGAGTGACACCTCCACTTTTCCCCAAGGCATCCCCCTCCAAGGCAGCTTCACACCTGCAGACCAAGGGAGGGCTGTTCTAGGAAAGATTTCCAGAAGTGGGGATAGAGGGAGACACCAGGAGGTTTACCATCTACACTGTCATCTGGCAGGGTGGTGCCCCTTGAAATTATGCCCCCAGTGGGGTAGAGGCTTGGCTGGGAAAGGGAAGTCGCTTTAAGGAAGGCATTATAAGGGAAGCACAGAACAAGCATCAACCCGATAGGGCATTGTTGGTATTCAGTGACGTGCTTTAGGGCCAGTATGCTGGCACGGTATTTTCATTATTCAAAAGACTTTGGTTTTCCTGTTTAAAAATTTATTTATTTATTTATTTATTTTTATTTATTTTTTTTTTTTGTCTTTTTGAGACAGGGTCTCGCTATGCAGTTCAGGCTGGCTTTAAGCTCACTTTGTAGCTCAGGCTGGTCTCGAACTCACAACAATCCGCCTGCCTCAGCCTCCCGAGTGCTGGGATTACAAGCATGCGCCACCACGCCCGGCTTCCTGTTTAAAATTTATAGTGGCAAAAAAATGTGCATCAAAAGATGCTAGTTTACTTTTGTACATTTAAAATGACATATCCAGTGGTACTGATCTTGTATTCTTAAACACATTAGAAGTTTCTCTACCAAGCTTTATGTGTTGTTGATCTCTGTACAATTCAAATTTCTAGAATATTGGATCAACAATCACTC
Source organism: Ctenomys sociabilis (assembly GCA_004027165.1). Lineage (NCBI taxonomy): Eukaryota > Metazoa > Chordata > Mammalia > Rodentia > Ctenomyidae > Ctenomys > Ctenomys sociabilis. The sequence continues at coordinate 17,869 of PVKA01017497.1, forward strand.
TATAGGGAAAAGAAGAAACAAAGAAAAGACTGTATTACTTGTATCCCTTGTTTTAGGATGCAGTTTCTCAGATTTTTTTCATTCTATCTGCTAACACTATCATCATTTCAGAAGTGGTCCCTACAATAGCCTCCTGTTTCTGAAGGTGCAGGCCCCCTGATTATTCCCCATTGTTATACTGAAGTTTTTCAGTTGCTTTTCAGAGACAGAATTTTATTTCAATGTAGGAGCAGAGAGATGAGGAGTCCCCTTTTATGACTTTCCATTGAGTTTCTGAGAAGTCTGAAGCTCCTCTAGAATAGTAGAAACCCTAGCGCAGCCTTGTTGCCCTCTTTCTGTGCAGGCAGGACCATCTATCTTTCCTCAATATTAAATGAATTTGATCATCTAAAGCCATATAAATAAACTAAAGAGCCTTCTCATGCAAGCCTCTAAACAAATGGAAATGAAATTCATACGTAAACTACTTTAATATTCAGTTATACTGGATCACTATTTTTAGATTCTTCCTTAAGATTTTTGGTTTATAGTGTTTCATATAAATTAGTATCTAGAACTTATTTACAATATGAACAATTATTATAGTTTACTTAGATACTGGTTTGTGATTACCTTTTACCAGTAAATTTTAGTCCCCCAAAAATTTCAGTGTGGGAAATTCAGCTATAAGGTAGCATTTCAAAAAAGTAACCAAAGATTGTCTTCAACAGTCACAATTTCTAATCTTCAGTATTATTCCAAGCAAGCAAGCAGTGTAACATGGTGTTCCTACATAGAAACAATCTGGTATAAATATCATTCAGATATTTGCTTTGGCCAGTGCTCACTTAACAGAATGTGTGAAGAAATATACAAGCCCAACATCAGGCAAGTGCTGCTGAAAAAACACTAGCATTCCAGTTACTTGGTAAAATTGGACATTTTTATTTTGGCAATATTTAACCATTTTATAGGGCACTGGTTCATTTGCAGGTGGGTAAGAGGCAAAATAGCAAAACAGTAAGTTCTACTTGACTCAACTTGTTGAATAATCTGTGTCTGCTTTTAACAACAGAGCACTTCAAGGCAATGGCCAACATGTACAACCTTTTTAGGATTTCTGGTTTTTCCACCAGAATAATTAGACTCAGCTATCATGAATACCTTAGTTGTCAATTCAGCTTGATCAGAAATGACTGTTGACATTGCTGATCTTTTCAGAAAACTGCTTACTCCACAAATATGAGCACTTTGATATAAAAGTCCATTCAGGTTGAGCGCATTAGCGTGTGCTTGTAATTTCAGCAACTACCGAAGCAGAAGCAGGAGGATCATGAATTCAAAGAAAGCATAAGCAAATTATGGAGACCCTGCTACAAAATAAAGAAATTAGGAGGAATATTAGGAAAGCAATACCTTTCACTATTGCCTCAAACACACACACACACACACACACACACACACACACACACACACACAAACAGCTTAGGAATTAACTTCACCAAGGAGTTGAAGACCTATAACACAAAAAAGTAGTGCTTTGAAAAAGGAGATGAAGGGAGATGTCAGAAAATAGAAAGATATGCCCTGTTCTGGACAGGCAGATCCAACATTGTCAAAATGGCCACAGCACCCAAACTGATACATAGATTTAATACAATCCCAATCAAACCACCAAAAGTGTTTCTCACAGAACTAGAAAAAAAACCCACTTAAATTAACATAAAACCAGGCTATATCCAGCACCAACACAATGGGCAACAAGGAACAATGGAGGCAGCATCAATCCCAGAGTCCAAGTTATGTTACAAAGCTACAGGCAGAAGAACAGCATGGCAATGGCACAAAAACTGACACACAGATCAAATGGACAGAACAGAGGGCGTAGGAACAGTCTCCAGCACTTCTGGTCTTTGGCAAAAGGACCAAAAACATGCACTGGAGAAAAGATAGGCTCTGTACTAAATGGTGCTGGGGAAAACTGGTTATACATGCACAGAAGGTTGAATCTAGACCCGCATCTCTTACAAAAAGAAAAGATGGATAATCAGAAACAGGGAGACAGATCTTTGGCCCACAGGAGAGGGAAGGAAGGAGAAAGAAAAGGAGAGCGGAAGTAACAATAATTAAGGTGTGTGTCTGAACATATTTCACCATGAATTTGATCACTACAGACTGTGAATCTGTACTAACAAAAATAAACAATAAGTAAAACATAAAGAGGACTGGGGATATATCTGAGAAATAGAATAGCCCTGAGTTTGATCCCTCATTGGAAAGGGCCAAATATATATATATATATATATATATATATATATATATATATATATATATATATATTCTATACATATTCATGTATATTCATTTTTGTGGAACCTGATTGAACTCAGGCCCTTGCACTTGCCAGGGAAGTGCTTATTCCACTGAGCCATTATATATTCATGGTTAAAGCCATGCCTAGTGAACAAAATTTTGGAAATAAAAGTTATGCATTCAACTTACTCAACTTAATGACAACTCTGTTCTCATGTTCTTATTGCTTAAAAGTTACACACAAAATTTAAATATACTTAAAAAGTAGCATATACACTATACATTTTTATTCATTTAGTTGTTTTGCTAAGGTTCTTGTGCAAGATGATTTACTGGACCCAGAGAAGATTTTAAATATTAAGATTTTTTCCCCTAATATCCAGAGACTTGCAAACCAGTGAGGACCATCATGAAGGACTGCGGGAAAATCTAATTAAAATCGACAGTGGTATGGGGAAGGGCTTTAATAACGCATTTTTAAAAAAATCAAAAAGCAAGTGAGACCTGAACCCAAGCATAGGGAGCATTTTTGCCAGAAGAAGCAGTGAGTGGTTCCTGGTCACTTTGTCTCTCCTATTTTCCATAGAACTCGCACCAACTAAGTATGAAAGCCTTATATTTGTTAAAGGCTTAACAGTGCTGAGAGAGTAAGTTTAACTAAGAGCAGAGTGAAGGTAAGGGATTGAGTCCAGAAGCAGGAGCAGGAGCAAGGGCTGATGAATCTGGCGTACTTGGTACAGGTAGCATTTTTTTGTACGTTGGAATATGGAAATAGCACCTGGTTTTCTCTTCTACAACTTGCAAAATAGGAAGCTAATAGCTTTTAAAATGAAACACCAATTCCACATCATTTAACATCTCTGATTTACTACAAAGTAAAAGTGTCATTGTCATGTGACTTTGGGGATTGTAGAGTAGGGAAGGAAAGAAATGAGTTGAAGATGTTTGGAAGAGCTGCAAGAAATTAGTATCTGTGTTGACAACGAAACTAAAGTGACCTTCACATGGAAAAACAGGAGATACTGAATTAGAAATTTTCCCCATGAATGGGAAAATGTAAGCTCTGACCCTGGCTCGCCAAAATATATTCCTTCAAAATACTTTAATGTATAGATTGTTCAGATTAAGAGTTGTGATTTATCCATCATTAATGGAAGAATTCAGACGGCACAGAACTGACAAAGAACTCACAGGTTGTCAATAAATCTCTTCTGCTTTCAAGGTAACAACAAAGGCTTTGGAATTTTAGAAGAATGTATTTGATAGGTTTCAGAGTCACAGAAGAGTCTTAATTTATATAAACATTTACATACATATAACATTCTTTTGGTAATACTATCATACTTTAGTGACTTAATTTTGAAAATATTTTATGATGTATTATGTAACTTATGGTAACATTTTTAGTTAAACAGATGCATATAACATAAATAACTTTGAGAACTACTTTATAAGACAGACTAGGCTCTCTCTACATCTCTAATTGTAGCACTCAAGAGGCTGAGGCAGGAGGATTTCAAATTGAAGTCTACATTGAGTTATGTAGCTCCTAGATGATATAATAGAACCATTTCAAAAAAAAAAGCAAACAAACTAAAAGAGAAGTTATAATTCCAGTAGCATTACCACTCATTTGAGTTATGACCAGACATTAGATAGGTTCGTGCTAATCAATGATGTTCCCATCTACATAAAATGACTCAACCTTTTCACATGTAGCTAAAGGATAGAAAAAATTATGCCAAATTTCTTAATTATCATATTGTCTCCAGGTTGTAGGATGCTTTATTCTTGAATCTCAAGTCTGATATGAATCTGATACATATATTTTATGGTTTTAGACATTTAAAATGGAATTCTTGATGGATACAGCTGTTATATCCCAATGGTATCCCCAGTGCCAAGCACAGTGCCTGTCACTTAGGATACACTTTATTGGTGAAATTGAGTTATCACAAAGAGTTCCACTGTGGAACTCTTTTCATATTCATATCAGTTCCACTGATATGAATATTAATTTAATATTACTATACGATTCTCAATATGCTATTCTTGTGAAAATAACTTTTCTTTAAATTATATAGGAATGCATTAGGGCACCTCTTATGATTCCAAAATTGTCTTTTAGAGTTAAGAAGATACTGTGGTAGCCAGGTATAGTGGTGCAGGGCTATAATCCTAGCATTGTGGAAGCCGAGACAGGATTGTGAATTTCAGAACAACCTGGACTATATGGCAAATTCAAGTCCAGCTTGGACTTGTATAGTGAGACTCTGTCTGAATAATAATAAAGAAAGAAGAGAAAGAGAACAAATTTTCTAAGATGATTTAATAAAAAAATTAACAGTAAACTTCAACTGACAAATGAAATGCAGTGATCTGGAGATAATGTATCATTAGGAGTAGAGTTTAAGGGCCAGCAAGACAGTGGACTAAGCTCCTGCTTAGGCAAGCACAGGGACCCAGGTTCAGTCCCTGGCACCACAAGCCACACCAGCCCTGCCACCAGGTACACTGAGCCAGCTACTGAGTCCAGGTGTGATGGCTCATGTCTGTAATCCCAGCGCTGGGTAGAGTTTAGAGAAATCCTTAGGTCTACACTTGTCTGCAGCCCAGCTGAAGGCACTGAGTAACTTGATTTATAAATGATCTACTGCCATGAGAAAAACACTCACAAATTTTTACATAAGAAATCAGGATGAAGCTGTCCCCATGGAAACAAAGGCATTTGACTGCTAACTCCAAAGTAGGTGTTTCCTTCGGAAAGAATACCTGGAAGTGGGGACATTTCTATCAGTGTTGATGAGGTTATTTTCCCTACAAAGTATACCCTACCTATTATAGACATGTGTCACTTCCTGAAGCACACATTATATTCAAAATCATTAAAAACCCTGTCTCAAGTGATGAGCACATCAAGTGGTGTATGTTTAAGGGTTCTGATTAATTGGTGCCAGTATCTACATCATTGTATACCTGCGCTGTGTTGCTTCTTTCCCCACCCCACATTGCCATGGCTGTTGGCAGACAAATGCTTTTACTTTATCCCTTTTGAGCCAGCCCTCACCCATGTCCCAAAACTCCATAATACAAAGGACGTGACCTATTGCAATACCCAGGTCTCGCCTCCTCTCGTGGCCTTTGTACCTTTGTACGTACATCAGCCTCTGCTGATTTGCCTGCTATTTCCTCTGCTTGGAACACTTTCTACCCCACCTAAGCCTATGACCTAATTCCTACCCTCACTTGATGACCTGGTATCACTGTGAATGTCTATGGCATCGGGCTCTTCAAGGTTGGCTTAATAGTTCCACTAGAAGCAGACGTGCTGCAATTGCCTATGACTACCTATTCCTTACTTTTCACTCTAAAGTGTTATCCTTGATAGCAAAACCTGTGTATTACCTCTTATTATATTTCTAAGTCTGTGAAAGTAATGGGGTTATGTGGAGGAGGAGCAAGTATTTGGAGTTGTAGAAGCTAAGGTTAGCAGCTGTGCTGCTTCGGCTGAGTGTCGGTCTGCATGGCTTGGCTGCATCATCTGTAAAGTAGGTAGGACACTAATCACTTTGCAAGATCATTGATACATATGCAAAATCGTACTCAGTGTCTTTACACTCGGGCCCTTCCACATGTTATATTGTTTATTGCTTGGCATGACTCTGTGAGGTAGGATGGCCACGTCTGAGCGTTAAGGAAATGGGAGCTCAAAAAGAGGAAGCAACTTACTCATGTAGACATGGCTCCTAAGGCACAGTTGGAATCTGAGCAGCACACAGCTAAACTTAGAGCACTCGCAAGGGCTACCCAACATCTTTCTTTGTTTCTGTACAACTAGCACAAGTAATTGAGCAGTAATTCAGCAGTTCATTCATTAGTTCAAGGAATCAAGTTGGCAGTTCCACTACATAGGGATTTTACATTTGAGGATTTTCATTTTCAGGTCTTCAACTTTCAGAAAATCCCAGGAAGCAGTAGGTTCTTTTTTACTTCTCACTCAGAGTACATTTAGAAGAAATTGTACAGATGGGAAAGAATTATAGGGGTCAGGGAGATAGCTCCATGGTCTAAGGCCTGCCTGGCAAGCGTAAGGACCTGGGTTCAGTCCCAGGTACTGCATGCCATGCTGGGCCCCGAAACTAGGCATGGTAGTGCATGCTTGTAATTCAAGCATCGGGGAAGCTGATACATGAGGATCACCATGAGTCTGAGCTGTGTAATGAGCCCCTATACCAAATAAGTAATAAATAAAATATATTTTTTAAAAAAGAAAAAATAAGAATTATACTATGACTTTGATCCATAAGTCTTTCCCATGGGCCTTAACATATAAACACATTAAATTCTTTCTTCACTTTTAGTCTGACTTCGGTACTAAGTGCTCTCATTTACTACCTTCCTGGCTTCTAAGCCATTCTAGTGTCACTTAGGAAACTCTAATCTTGCTTAAACAGCAGCCCTAGGAATCCTGATTTATTTCCTTCATCAATCTGTTTGTCTAAAAAGTCTGTTTCCACATCTGTATTCTGTTTTCTGTTGGACTACAGAGAATGTTACCTCTCAATAAACCTGTATGTAAGAGACGAAACAAAGAACTAAGCTAAGAATCAAAAGTCCCCTAACACTAAAATTTCCAGTTCTACACAATCTGTCTTATAAAAAACAAAACCCCCCAAAACAGTCTCCTCTTGAAGAGAGCAAGTCACTTATGGTGGGTCTTGAATATAAAACATTGGATTCCATTCTGCGGGTCGCTAGAGAGCTACTGATACCAGGGAAAGGTGTAAAGTGCTTTACCAAGATTCCTCTGGCAGGCACAGAAGGGATTTAGGAAGGAGGTGTGGAGTGGTGTGTGCAGCTGAGAGACTGCTGCAGTACTGCAGATGCGGGGCCGAGCACAGGGACCTTGCTGGGGCAGCAGGAGTGTAGAAGGGTGCTTTGTGGAAAGCCCACAACTCACGGCAAGGCACTGAGGTACAGGGGAAAAGAGGAAAGGAAAAGCCATGGGTTTCTGCATTTTAAAGATAAATGAGCAGAAGGAAAACTGGCTTGGGCTGCAGGTGTGGAAGGCAGGTAGAGGTGCTGGTGGTAGGAAAATGAATGAGTCCAAATGCAGAGTTCTCGTGTTAAAGCAGTAGTACAAGAGCAGGGGTCCTCCGAATCTAAAATGTTTTCTACAAGCCCAAAGCTTTCTTATTAAATGATAGTTTCCCTACATGGCTTCTAAATAATAAAAAAGAGCCATTACTTTTTCAAAAAGGGAAATCTACTTAAGCTCTATACAGAATGTAAGAATGTTTTCTAAATATCCAGTAAGTACCAAGACACATCACGTGTCACTTTTTTTTTCTAGAAATGACACATGAAAGTAGACTTCAAATACCCCATTGTGTCTAAGACATTTCTTCTACAGTAAGAAATCCATGAATATATAAGAGTTTGCCCAACGAGTAATTTTAAACTCTACAAAAGTGATCAAAGATACAGTAACAGATTTGGACCTGTCTGCATATCAGTGATAATTAGGGAAACTCTCAGTATGTAAGATCCAGTGCAGAACAGCAAACAGTTGAGGAGTATGTCTTCTATTATGACTGAATTTAAGGTATGGTGAAGAAAGCGAGGGGTCAAGGTATCACTTGGGTAACCTCACACACAGGATGGAGCATGAAGACTAAAAGGCAGGAAGGAAGGAGCACTCGCCTGGTGGAAAAATGCAGGAGAACATGCAGGAGGGAGGCTGCAGGAGCAGCTTTCTAGTATGTGTGCCTTTAGAGTCAAGGCCAAAACAGTAGAAGAATGACTTCAGTGGACTGTGAGCATTTGTTCCGCATCCACAGCTTGTAACACTGCGTGGGTTCAACAGTTCAGGTCCATGTAGACCCGCTCTTGCCTTTGTACAGCACTCGGAATCTCTCTATACTATGCTTCAATCCACTGACCAGGCAGCCTTGTGCCAGCCACAATTTAGAATCATTTCTTTATTTGCCAGGTATTGTTTGAGTGTAAAAAAAAAAAAATAAATAAAACCAACTGACGCAAGTCGCCCTTCTGTGGCTGCATTGTTTGCTGAAGCTATGATTGGATATGATCCAATAATACATTTAAGATAGGCTCAGACATTAAAAAAAAATGCAATGTATTTTGAAAGAAACTTCTATAAAAGTCACATGACTTCATAATTTCAATTGCCCTTAGAAGCCAAAACACAGCTTCTACTTACAATGTTCTTACACAACTTTCTAAGGCTATTGGTGGTCAAAAGACCAATTCAACCTCATCAAAGTAGCTATTGATGAAACTCGATACAGAAGCAGTGAAATGTTTTCCTCACTCTACTGCTTGCTTCATGTGCCTGTCACCTCCGCAGGAATTCCAGCACCTCTCAGGTGCCAACAGTTTTAGCTCTCGCATTTTCTGTATACTTTTTTCTAAACAGGCCAACTCTGTGATGGCATTCATTGGGTTATCTGTGACATTCCCAAATTAACATTTCTACTGTTCAAACTAAACATGGTAAGCAAAATTTTAATCAAATATTGGCTATCAGTTGTTAAGCAAATTAGTTCAGTTGAACAACTTCCCAGATTTTATCTGCCTGTTGTTCAGTTTCTCAGGTTAGAAACTAGAAAACACTTCAGTCATTTTTCCCATGTGGATTTTGAAATGGGCCTTTGCAAATCATAAGTTTCACGTTTAAGAACGTGCTATTATAGCAATGCAATGTGGGTGATATTAGTCGAAGCTCTTGTCAGACATGCTCCTACTTGGTCTCGTCCTTGGTAGGTAAAACAGTCCCCTCATTGTTAAAGATGTGTGACAGTTGTTAAAAGTGTTCTCCCTTAAACCATGATGGCCAAAATGTCCTCCCATTAGGCGATGCTTTTCCCTATGGCAGAAGCACCATCTGATGTGAGTTTATTGGATTTGATCAGTATTAGCAGAATGTTTTTTTTTTCCTTTCAAGCCCACTTCATAAATTTTAACTCAAGAGAATCACAAGTTCAAGGCCAGCCTGAGGAAATACTGAGACCCTCAAAACAAAACAAGACAAGAAAAATACTAAGTTTTACCTTAGGCTCACACTTAGCAAAACCTTAGTGAACATCTCTAAAATGGACCAGTGTGCAAACACACACACACACACACACACACACACTAGTCCTTTCACAATTACAGATTCTTGTAAATAAAACAAAATAGTAATAATTCTCTTTTTTTTTAAGATTCATCTCTCAGGCTTATTTAAACAGAAGACTGATTCATATGAGTACGGGAGCAACAAGAGAATAGGATTTAAAATAAAGATAATTTTTTAAAGAGCTGGGCTTTTCCAAGCCTCTGGAGTTTCCAGCAGCTCTTTCGTCAGGTGGATGTGAGGCTGTGTGGCCCAAGGCAGCAAGCAGGGGAGTCCAACTCGCCAGGTAGGTTCTGACAGAAACCTCTGGGTGGTTCAGGAAGGCAGTGGGAGGCCGACAAGGCACAAAGTCGCTGCTCTGCAGGCCAGAGTCCAGGGAAGTCAGGCGAGGCTAGCTGGCAAGGCCGCCTTCGTGGGGCGCCAGCCCCGGCACTCAGGAGGCAGAGGCTTGGAAAGAAGGATTCCGAGGACAGAGCATGGGGTCAAAACTATTTGATTCCTGCCTGCCCTACTTTGTTCTCTGTGGCCATCACAGGCCCTGGCGATCAAATTGTTGGCAGAAAGAGGTCAAAAGTCAGCAGGAAGTTCTGAATTGTACTGAGGCAGTGGTTCCCGGAAGATTAGAGCTCCAGGAACACTGGGGCCAGGGTTTCCCCTCTGTCCCCTTCTCCCTTTTACACCAGAGCTGACCAAACTCTCTGATTTCAGATTGTGCTGCAAGCTGAGAAGGGAAGGCACTGCCTGTTACCACCTATTCTGTGCTTCACCCTCCTGTAAGAGTTAACAAGATTTAAATTGAGAGATGTACACATCTCGTGGGAGAATAGAAATAATAAAATGAGAGCAGTTGGCAATGGCATCCCTCATTTTATAAGCTGTGTTGTTTCAGGCTAATTAAAGAACCTCATTGAACCTCAATTTCTTCATCTATACAAGAAGATTTAATGCTGTACAAAGTACAAAACATTAATCAAACAAAAACACTAATCACTGGGCCTGAGAGTTCATGCCTAACAGGAATTACTTCCATTTCTTCACATACTCTTTATTTTCGCTAAGAAATGGTTAGTAAGGAGCCTACCCTGGGACTTTATAAGATCTAAGGTCTTTAGAAAAAGGATCTCTCTCTCCCTCTCTCTCTCTCTCTCTCTCTCTCTCTCTTTCTCTCTCTTTCTCTCTCTGCATGGGTATGTTTGAAAAAAAATGTATTCAAGTAAAACAAAAAAGAGGTGGAAAGTGAGACGTCCTTGTTCCCCAGGAAGTTGCATTCCTATTCTCCCCTTCCATTCATTTATTTACATCTGATATACACTGCAGATCCACTTTCTTCTTCACAGAATAGTAAACTGTTTGAGAACACGGTTAGGAAAGAAGAAAATCCACAAATAGTTATAATGACCTTAATCAAGGAAGTAAAACTCTTAAAATATCAAAATAAATTTTCTATAGCTCTACAGTTTAAGCAACTACAAGGTAAGTGCAACAATTTGAGTTCAATCCTTGGTACCACATGGCATCCTGGCCCCAGGTGCCCAGGCATGCTGTGCCTGCCCCGGAACTGGGCATGTTGCTACATGCCTGTAACCCCAACACGGAGGAGGCCGAGAGAGGAAGATCGCTACAAGTCTGAACTGTGTAGCAAAACCCTGTATCAAATTAATTAATTAATTTTCACAATGAAACTTCTGGATAGTCACATCAAAATAGAGATTAAATTGAAAATTTAAAGATACTTAAAATTATTCAAGGCAATAATAAACCTGAAGAGTTGTGGCATATGTATTTGTAATTTCTGTTCAAACATCTGACAATCTATTTTACTAAGAACTACTTTATCGTATCGCATAAATCTTGACAGTTTTTCCTATCACCTAAAACTCAAGGCTGTGGCTTCTCCACTCTAAAAATACAGACATGAGCAGAAACATTATATATCTTTTTAAAAAGTTCATATTCATACATTAAAAAGTAGCTGTTTCCTATTAACATGCCCCATTTTTCTGATTATCTTCTCTTCGTATCACTGTCATGATGGAAGTATAATTACAGCTGCAGTACTTTTTGTTCAAAAGACTAAAGGTTAATTGAGCTTCAGCTCCCTCTGTTGCTTAAGACAGCTGCAGCTCATGGGGCTAAGCTGTTAGGTAAAGTAATCAATAGATAATTGCAACATTAAATGTTCTGTATCTTTTAGAGATTTTAAGTCAACAGCGATTGGCATAGGTGATGTATCTGTGTACACACACACACACACACACACACACACCCATACCAAAAAAAAACCAAAAAACCCTCAAACAAAGAGGAATCCATTTTGGCCCTCATGTGCTAAGAATTTTTCTGCTTTTTCTTCCTCTGGCTCCAACCCTCTGACTAGGACAAAGAATCTTAGAACCAAAGACTATGTCTACCCCGGGGGCTAGCCATAAGGCTTTGCTTTCTCTTTACAGGAATCCCAGAATCCTCTGCCTCCATAGCTGTGAGGCTGCTTTTGCTTCTCCAGAACTGACCCCAGGCCTGGACTGCTCCTGATGAAGGGGACACTCTTGTGCCTGAGGGATGCCCATGCAGGTGGAAGCCAGCAGGGGGACTGGAAGAGTTTGGATATATGGGCTAGAGTGCCACTTGCATGCTTATGATTGCACTCATTTTGCAGGGAGAGGCTGGGAAGGGCTGGTGGTGGGGAAAAAAATGAGACTGGACTGTGTGCTTTGGACTAGGCTCTGTCAGCATCTCTACTTTATGAGTTTAGTGCTCCAAGGAATCGAAGAGTTCCAAAGTTGAAACTTTCCCGGGGTCCATTTTTAAAGGGAGAACAGAACACATTTCATTTAAAAATAATTGCTGTGCCTTATAACTCCACATACTGTATGTGAGTCTCTATTTGTATTCCTTTCCTAGTTCTGTGATGTTAGGGAAAAGCCTAACGTTTAAATAGAGAGCTAACTTTCCCAAGTGCTACTGCCCATGTCAGTTTCCATAAGAACGGCCAAAGATCTCTACATTTTACCAAGTGTGCCTCAGACGATCATTTCCACTGAGTTCACATTATTTCGAGATGCCTTTCCCAGTATGTCTAGGTAAAATAATATGCAACCTGATGAAGGAAAACCTGATTCCCTCCTAGCTCACCTTTGTTACTTGGCAGTGCTTTATGCTGGTAACACTCTCTAAAGACCATCATTTCAGCCATGTGTAAAGAAAATAGGCTTTTGGATTTAGTAAAATGTTTTCTTTTAAGTTGAATTTTATTTCTGAGCCAAGGGCAGGTAAAACAGAAGGGGAAATAGACAGACAGAAAGACCACATTTTATAAACTTTTCCTTTTGGGCATCCTCTAGTTTTTAAAACCAAAGCCTTACTAAACAAACAAAATCCAAAATCCCAGGTAGAAACAAAGTAAACCTCTCAGGAAACTGTTGTGGTATTTATATGCTTTATACGCCCCAGTCATAGTCATAGTACTTAACAAGGCATTGACTGAGAACTCTCTATCAACAGTCAAGGGACTGATGTACAATTTCAATGTGGAAAAAAAGATATAAGAAACACTAACCAAGAGAAGACACTTTTAAAGAACTAAATATGTTTAGTGAAAAGGCAAGATGGTATTCCATAAGGACATTTTCACTTTTTATCTTAATTTTAGTCTATGTGCATGACTCAGTCGTACACCAACTTGCCCAAAGTTCCACTTAGAAATGAACTAAGCGAAGTTTGCCATACTTGCCAAAGTACAGAGATTAATTCCCAGTGAACCTATGAGTATCTGCTAAATATAAATATTTGGGGCATTCTGGAATTTCCAAGTCTGAATATGGAAACCTTTGCTTTTGTATATCCAACCTACTGAATATGTGCCAACTCTCTCAGGTAAGCTGAAATCAAGATTACAAACACTGGAGAGATTGAACACAGGTGGGTTGGTTTTCAGACTATCACTTCTAAAAATTTAGTGACTATTTCAGAATAACAAGTGTGGAATGTACTGCATCTTTCCTAATAAACAGATCTTGTCTTTCAATATTACTATCTGTAGGAATGTTTTACATAGGCAACATTGGCTGATTTTGTTGCCATTAATTACAGTGAGTCATTGAATTAAAAGACTAATTTGTGGCATAAATACTGAACTGACCACACTGTCCACACCCAATGTGTCATAACTGATGATGCTCAAGGTAGATGGCTCATAAACCATTCAGATTCCTCAACATAAATTTCTTTGGAATGAAATCACCCTAGTGACAATGTTCCCTGCCATCTGTATGGCGGAATATAAACCTAGTTATCACAAATTATTGAGGCCTGACTCACTATCCTTAATTGCTCAAGCATTGAGTCCCTAGGGAAAGTTCTAAACCACAAATACTGTGATAGGCCTTTAGTGAGAGTTTGTCAATATGGATTGAAGCTGAAGCATCAAACAGTTCTGCAAAGAAGCATAATGTCATGGAAGAAAGTGGTTTATTTGGCTGTGTTCATAAACTTAGTGAGCTTTGAAAGATTAAGCTAAATCTTAAGTATGTAGAATGTGTAATTCCTTATAGTCAGAAACTGCAGTAAAGGGCTGGCCAAATGACTCAGCAGATTAAAGCACCTGCTTAGGCAGATGCAGCGGCAGGGGTTTGATCCCCAGCATGCTGTGCAAGCCCTGCTCCTGGGGTACGCTGAAAAGCCAATTGAGATTGGGCGTGGTGGTACATGCCTGTGTTCCCAGCTTTTGGGAAGCTGAATGCAGTTGGATCACTACGAGTTCAACCTACGTAATGAGACCCTGTAGATCCTGTAGACCCTTCCCTAAAATAAAACACAAAAACACTGCAGTAAAATTAAGGTGAATACATGAATTATTCTATTTACATTAGAAATAAAGACAGAGGGAAAACTTGACCTCAGACAAAAATATGCCATCTCAGGTCTCTATACTCAGTCTAGCTGTGTAAATAACACCCTGCAGCCATCAAGTTTCTGCTTTGATGTTACCATAACTAAGGAGACTTTTTCTGATTAGTCTATATAAACCAGTAACCCTTTTCTGTTTTCGTTTCTTTTTTTTTATGCATTTGGTACAGGGTCTTACTATGCAGCTCAGACTCAGATTGATCCTCCTGTTTTCAGCCTCCCCATTGCTGGGACTACAGGAGGGTGTCACCAGGCTGGGTCTTGGTGGCAGGCTCAATGCACCTGGGGGAGGGGCCAGCGCAGCATGCGGTGCCAGTGGTAACCCTTTCCTGTATCACTTTTTACATTCTTACCCTACATTACAAACCATATACATAGTCCTTAAAGCCAGGGACTTAATTTTCTTCTTCACTCTATGCTTAGCACTATATCCTTGGCACATAGTAGGTCCTCAATAAATATTTGTGAAGGGAATAAATGGGTGGATTCATAAGTTCTTTGTAGATAAAGATAACTTACTTTTGAAATTTATCACCCATGTTACCTTGCATATGTTAAATGAGTACCTTTGGATATGAAGTAGAAGTTCCATATGAGTTTAACAGAGTGATACCCACAAAGCATTCAGAAGAAAAAAGATGTACGATGCATATAAATTAGCACAATCAAATATTGATACTGAAACTTCTCCATGTTAAATTTAGTTAGTGACAGAATTCCAACATAATTACTAACTTGACAGTTTTCTTGTTTGTGGTTTAAATCTCTATGCAAGAGTTGGCGAGATAGCTTAGCAGGCTGAAGTGCCTACTTAGGAAAACTTTGGGACCACAGTTCAATCCAAGGCACCAGATTCAGTGTCCAGCCTGCATGCTTCCAGGGCAGACTGAGCTGGCCTCAGAAAATAAAAAGGAGCTTTTAGGAGTCAGGGAGATTGCTCAGTAAAATAAGAGCTTCTCTGGCAAGCACAAGGGTCTGAGTCAATCCCCTGTTCCACAAAAACAAACAAACAAACAAAAAATTCCATGCACAGAGTAGTGAATTCATTGAATATCTGCATGCAAAGGAATTAAATTATATCTCTCACCTTATAACATATACAATAAATTGGTTAATAATAGGCCACATACCCAAATTCAAATTATTATAAGATTCTTAGAAGCAAAAGAAAATTTTATGACTTGAACAGACAATGGTTTCTAGGATATAACCTTAACAGGATCAGCAACAATAAACAGATCAATTGGATTTCTTCGAAATTAAAAAATAACTTTGTGTTAAAAAATTTCAACCAAAAAGTAAGAACAGCTCACAGAATAAGGAAAAATATTTACAAATAGTGTATCTGTTAGGAACTCAAATCCAGCATATCTAAAGAATTTATGACTGATTTTCAAAAAATCCAACCCAATTAAAAATGGGCAAAAGACATTTTTCTAAAGAGAATATAAGAATAGCTAGCAAGAGCTGGAGATGCAGCCCAATAGAAGTGTGCTTGCCTCGTAGGCACAGGCCTGGTGTTCAGTGCCAAAAATTGAGAATATGATCACATCATGAGCCACTGGGGAAGTGCAAGTCATACCAAAAGTATAAAGAAATAACACTTCACACGCACTGGCATGGCCATAATAGATGTTGGCAAGGGTGCAGAGAAATTAGAATTTTCACGCATTGCTAATGGGAATGTAAACCAGTATAGCCACTTTCCAACAGTTTGGAAGTTCTAAAAATGTCAAATTACTATGTGACCCCTAGGTATATTCCCATGAGAAATGAAAAATCTATGTTTTCATAAAAACTTGTACATAAATGCCCATACCAGCATTATTCATCACATCTAAATGGGAGAGACAATTGATGAATGGATAAAAAAAAATCATAATACATCTATATGATAAGAGTATTATCTGGCAATAAAGAGAATGAACCCTGCCCCATCTTTCGGGCACACTGAGACCACAGTTGAGACTGGGAGTGGTGGTACTCACCTGTAATCTCAGCTCTTGGGAAGCTGTAAACAGGTGGATCACTATGAATCTGTTCTAGTAGTGAGACCCTGAAACCCTATAGCCCCTTCCCTAAAATACAGAAAAAAAAAAAAGAGAGAATGAAGTCTTAATACTTGCTACAACATGAATGAACATTGAAAACATGCAAGTGAAAGTCACAAAACTTCACCTGTTGTATAATTGCATTTGCATGGAAACTCCAGAACAGGAAAATCAATAGAGGCAGCAAAATAAACTATTAACTAATGCAGGTTGGGGTTGCAGAAGCAGGAATGGGAGATGACTACTTGATGGGTCCAAGAACTTGGAGGAAAAGATACAAATATTTGAAAGTTAGTGATGATGGCTTCTGACTATATAAAATCCTTGGAATAGTTGTGTTTTATGGCATATAAATTACACTTAAAGTTATATATATATATATATATATATATATATATATATATATATATATTTTTTTTTTTTTTTTAAATGGGGCATTCAAATGTGAGTCCTAGCTGGAGAGTAGCTGTTGTGCCATGGAAAGATCAGGGTCCCATGGAATAGCACGAGTCCTCCTGGTGAGCGGATGAGGTTATGCAGACGTAATAGAATCCCTCCCACTCAGGCCAGCGCTAGGCACAAGCAATGCAAAAGCCCATTTGAGCAAATTTTCCTCTGCTTGCTCCAGGGCCTGAAAGTCCTTTTGCAGGTCGCCTCGTGGAATAAGTCACGAGGGACTTTAGTGGAAGAACAACACTATTTGTGGAAGTGCACAGTACATTAACTTATTAACATTCAGAAGAATAAGCTTATGAACTTAGGCATTTAAGTAAAGCCCTGAAGAAATGAAATGTTAATTAAAATTTTAAGGAAGAGAAAAAGGTTGAGTTTTTGGCATAAGCCCACAGTAGAAGTTTTAGAAGTATCAACTGTGAAACAGACCACGAATGCAGGATGGCACTGAAGACTCTTTCCTATATTTTGATTTATCCAGCGTTCTTTCTCTCTCTTGCTATGAAAGTCAACTGTCCCAATGTAGACTAGATTTTTAGGATTTTACCCTTTGTTCCTTAAGCTTTAGCAGGCAAGTGGTAAATCTAGGATTATAAATCATAATCCTTAGCAGTGAAAAGCCTCTGAAATGTATCTAAGAAGGGCAGTGTCATGATCAACTACTTTGCAAATATTCTGGCAGTAGTGTAGAAAACAGACTCATAGTAAGCACAGCAGGACACAGGGGCACAGTGACCTAGGGTTCCCCAGGCTACCAAGCTGATGTAAAGATTTCTTCAAAATGAAAATAGATGCAGCAAGATGGCTTACCTAAACTCCCCTTATCTGGCTAACACAGAGAGTTACCACAAATGGCCCTTCTGGGAAGTCTCCAGTCAAGGTGGCAAACTGGACTCAGGCCTTGGTATATTCCCAGAATCATGTCAGTCTGCCTCAGTAGGACCTTTCATCATTTGGATGCCAGACTCTCTATTAAACCAATATATAAACCTCTACCTCTAGTTATATAGGCAGTCACTTCTTACGGGATTCTTCCCCTGTGTGTGAAGACAAATTTATATATTGTTAATGTATTGATGATCAGTTAGTTTGGTACTTTCCAATACCTTCCAACCACTAGGGAAAAATTTGGCCAAGGAAAGATTTTTTACCTTATGTTAGAAATTCATACTTTGAGTAAGGTTAGCCAGAGGAGACAGAAGTGTTTCAAGCTTGGGTTTCGGGGAAGGAATCAGGGAAAAAAATGGAAAGGAACCCCAGCTCCCTTTCAAAAACTAGTGCTCTCCTACTTCAGCAGCCTTCAAAATGTATGGTGTGCTCCCAAACCTTACATGGGGTTGTGGTGAGGCCACACGGGCTAAAGACGGCCAACTCTTGCTTGTAGAATAAACTGTTGTCTTTAGCAAATACATCTTGGTGAGCCATCTTGGATTTGGGTTTTGGAGACTGGCTGAATCAAGCTAAAAACTTAACAAGCTGAATTATTTGCCAAATTAGAGAAAACTGTTTTGCTTTAACTAGAGAAAGATGACATATATAGTCTAAGCCTGAGGAAAGCTGTGAAGGACAGCAGAAGGTAAGGAAGGCAGCCCAGCCAGGGCATCTTGAGCCAAAGGGCTGCCCCACAGGGGCCATGGCTGTTGCACAGAGATATCTACTGTTCAGCTGAATGCCAAGTGCTCGGCTGGGATATAGCATCTTCCTATCTCAGGAGATACACTATGTCTTCAGCTCAACCACTTGCTATGAGTGTGTTTCATGGAAATGAGAACACATATGCCTGAGATTTGGGTCCACGTAGAATGGGTAGAAAGAAATCATTACAAAAAGAAGGAATATATAACAGAAAGAGAATTCTGCAATAGAGTGAACTTAGAATACATCGTGAAGTGGGAAGGATGACCTTGAGCCTCAGACCTCCCAGGGGCAAAGTGGTAGGTACGGGTGACAGCAAGAGAAACAAGAAAATTATGTTTCCCACTCTCTGGGGAATTTAAAGTATGGGGAAAGTGGATGATCACTGAGCAGGATCCCAGGAGGTCCCCCAAAGGGGAGATGGGAAGCTCTGTATGCACCATCCACGGGATTTGTTGTAGGATTGCTGTATTTCATCACAGAAATGCAAGTTTCAAAACACATAAGAGGCTTATGGAAGCCTATTAGGCAGACTTTAATGAGTATGCACCTAAACAGGCTCTCAAGAGGTATGAGGAAGCATCTGTGGCTCTGGTTGTATCTTCAAGATGGAGAATCTCAAATGTGTATTTCTCTGTTCTCAGGTTACCTGCCTGGCCATATTACAAAGCAAACCATTTACATGTGTTTGAGGCTGTAGAGGGAGGGAGAGCTATTTACTGGTATAGGGCATGGCCCAGACTTTAGATTCTTAGGGATTTTTTTAAAGCCCTTTCTTAAAAAAAGTAAAAGGACTGAGAACCCTGAAGCTGCAGTTGTTCTTTAAAGTACAACTTTAGGATTATGATCGTCTCCTTTGCATGTATCTACTCTTCCTTCTGTCTGACCTCAGGGTCATTTCCAGTCAGGGAGTTCTGGGGAAACAGGATGAAAAGGTCTCCACCCATGAGCAGGCAGCTCTGTGAGAAGGTTCCCAGTGATGTCTCTATTTTTTTTGTTCTTTTTAATATTTTAACCTTGTATTAGTACATATGTGTCATACATGTTGATCACATTCATCACTGGGAATTTTATCATACATAAAATATCTTAATTCCTGTATTTTTACCCCATTCCAATGATATTTTAAGAAATTTAACTTCTGTTCCTTTCTAGGTATCTTCCCAAAAGGCTTAAAATCATTATCCTACAGGGATATATACATACTTGTGTTCATAACAGCACAATGAACAATAACTAGATTTTAGAAATAGGGTTAGTGTCCACTAACAGATGAATGGATAAAGAAAATGGTATCTACACAACTGAGTACTACACTTCATAAAGAAAGATAAACTTGAGGCACACATAGGTCAATGGGTACAACTTAAGAGCTTAATGTTAAATGAAATAAGTCATATACATAAGCTCAAATATCAGTTTCCCTTGTATCAGAAACACAAATAAAACATAAAATAGAAGAGAAACAGGAAATAGGAAGAAGGTCAAATACTTCTCAAAGTTACAAATTCCATTGCTTTAAAAAATAGTTCAATATATGCTAATTGGTTTTGTTTATACTACTTTATCTCTTTTTGATTTGTCTCATACTCTGAGTAACTACTTTGAAGAGATTCACTGTGCTCACTTGCTGTTTTCTTATTGCTTGACTATTAAATTTTATTTCTTTATAAAATATAATTTGTTTTAAACAGGAAATTTAACTTCTGAATTTCATGTCTCTTCATTTCTGCACAAAAGAAATTAAAGTGCTTTTCTATTTGTGATTGTAGGCTATGACAGACAAACATCTAAACATTCAGAGTATTAAGAACACTATCAGAGGTAAGATGTACCAAACAGGAGCAAAAGCCTACTTTTATGATATATACTAATACTGTCCAGAGTAGATAATAACATTGAACTGATTTTTTTCTCTTATGAATTTCTTAGAGGTTGATCAAACTATACATTTTTATCAGTTAAGACTTACAAATTAATGAAATAGCTGAAAGTTTGGTATAAAACTAGAGTTTTCCTACCGGAGATATGTACTTAGCCTGTGAAATACATTCAAATGTCTTAACTAATTTTTAAAGCTTATTTTCTCATTGCTTGAATTTTTCTGCAGTGAAGCCTCCTTGATGAGGGAAATCTAGAAAATAAATGATGCACTGGGAAATTTTTCTGATGGGTGGATCTTTTCCATACTTGTGTCTTTTGTGAAGACTTTCACAAACACCTTTGGCTTTCGACTTTAAAATCCTTCATTTTCTAGGGTGTGTCCAAGGTATGTTCTATTAAATACTGGAAATCTAAGAATATACTACAGATTTAGTAGACCTTCACAGAGGGAGAACACAATTTAACTTTGCAGTTGAGTTTTTCTGATAAACACAGAGAAAGCCAGTCACTTGATAAATACAATAATGTGTACATGGTTTTGAAAAAGTACCAATAAAAGGTACAGAGCTATTTGTATAGTAGAGAAGATGTGCTTCTAGATCTTTCTCCTTAGAATAGCTCTACCGTGGAACCTTGGTGTGCACAATTTCTAAGGAAATTTCACTATCTCTAACTTAGTAATGCAAAGACATTTTTGCAACAGCACCACAAAATGGGAAGTGGGCAAATCATTTCTGCTTTTAAACAGAAAAATACAGGAAATGAAACATAAGTAGCTTCTTTTCCTATTTCTAGTCTGTCCATAATTAAATATTTTTACAAGCTTCAGACCTGTCCAACAATTTTCTCATACATAGTCTTTATATATGCCTTCCCTTTGAAGAAATCAAGAATAGTAGCAGGGAGTTTATTGGTGAATTTTCTCTTCTCTCTGACCTTCAAAGCCATTAATAAAGAGTTGGACTTGAGGAAGTATGTGGGAGGGATGAGAAAACAATTAAAATGTTTGTTCCATGTACCATCTCCCTATGAGGAATATAGTCATGTACTGCAAACATGCACCAATAAAAATAAAAGTTGAAAAATGAAGATTTTATTAGCATTCATGGAATGGAATTACTAAATGTAAACCTTCAGCAATGTTTTATTTTCACAGTTCAGGTATCCTAAAGATTTTTGGAGTATTTTTAATAAAGGAGTGCTAAAGAAAAATACAGGATGCTGTATACTTTATTAAATATTACTTGAGAGCTGAGTGTACTATAAGCTTAATAGATCTTAAATAAATATCTATTTGTCATAATGACTAAACACATTTGTCACAAAAAATGGAGAAAAGGAAAAAAGCTGTATTTCATGAACAAGAAGGGGGAGGTCAACATTAATGTTAACTATTAACACCAGTGAACTGTAAATTCCTCAAAAACTAACGCTCAACATTATTCAGTTTTCTATCCTAGAAAACATTTCAAGCTTTGCAGCTAGTGATATATGGGTAAAAAGTTCACAACTCAGATTATCTTTCCCCTCAAGCTTCAAATATATAAACTTTGCGTGATACCACTCAAATAATTAACAGAACCCATAAAATTTGGGGTCATGGACTTCAGCTGTTTGACACAGCTGTGGGAGGGGGAGAACTGAAAAAAAAAATTCTTGACATGTCTGCTTCCCACTACTCTTTCTTCATAATAAAGGTCACTGAATTGTTTCAATCTTGCTTTATGACAGATTAGATTATGGACTCTTGAAACCAAGACTCTGGTGGTCATCTGGACTCATCCTCTCATTTTACACAGAAGAGAAAAACATATCCAGAGAGGTTCAATGACTTCCCAAGATCACAGAGCTAAACCTGAGGGGGCAGGAGCTAGAAAATTAACACAAGAGATTCTTTTTTACATGGAATATTTGTTGTTGTTCCAATATATTAGCCTGAGAAGAGATTAATTCAGATAAACCAGTTAAAAATACACTGTACCTGTTGTTTCTCAATAGAGTGATGATAGCGGAAAAAAACTGGAGCACAGAAGTGGAAAAAGAAATAGCATACCGAACAAGTGAAATACAACATATGTGCTTTAGTTTTTAAGCTTCTGGGCCAAAATCACACAATCTTGGTAACAACAACAAAAAAATCTTATTCCTGGAATGCTTAGAGACCTGAATTAATCATAAGCTTCTTAGGAAAGAATTCATCCTTTGTTTGCAATGATTCTTGATTGGAAAGGCGAGTAGGCCTCTCATTGTTCTGGACCTACTAATGCTGCAATTTCAGGTGTAAGAAATCCTTTGGGAGCCCTGAACTAAGACACAATCAATGCTGAATGGTTTTATTATGGATTAGCTGGTTTCATGTGGTCTCTCCTGTCTTTTGTTTTTAGTGCCCATCAGTACAATAAATTTCATGTGCTTGTTTAAAGGAATTAGTGTACCAGCACCTATACAATGTCTAATTATAGATGTACTTAATTTGAGGAACAACCAGAGATAATTTAGTTTCAAGTGTTACCAAAATTATTGCTTCCTCGCTGCCAATCTACTGGAAACTTCCTACCCAATGCAAATCTGTTACTGCCCGTAGTCCTAGGATACAAATTCCCTTCTAATCTACTTTCATAGGTAGGAGAAAGACCAACAACTAACTCCCTTTGGTATGTAATTAAATTTTTGAATTTTGCTAAAAGATGAAGCAAAAGAAATATTACTTTTACTCAAAATTCTTTGGAAACAAATTTAGCTTGATGTTATTTTAAAATGCAACATGCAAAATAATATCTGGCATCTTCTTAACATTCCAGGGACAGGCTTGAGATATGCAATGCCAGAAGAAGCTAAAAATGGTGGAGGAAATTACAGAAGTGTTTGACTGTCATCCAAAAGATTCTTACAGTTCACACAGAGGAAAATTTCCCTCCATCCCACAAGCAACTTAAAGCTCTCTACCAAAGCATACTAAAATTTCAAGCAGTGGCAAAATACATGACAGGCAGGACACATTTCTGTCAACTTGTTGAAAAAGCTCTACTTTTTCTTTACATAGCTGATCATTTTGTAAATGAAAATAAGTAGGAAATAATAAGAAATCAAGGAAAATTTATGTAAATAGAATTCCTTCCATTTGGAAACGGCAAGGTTCTCCATTTTTATGGCAAATAGGGACTCTCCAGTTCTTAAATAGTTCATTCTCAGCTGTCTCCTTAGGGCCCTCTTTCCCGGAACATTGAAATACTATGAACAATCCTTCAAGCCTATGAAGCCACATGAAATTTGACAACACTTTCCTTCCCCTATCTCAGATATGACTCACTGCTCTGGATATTGTCCCCAAGGACCTGAAGCTCCATTTTAAAGCAAGGAAACAAAAGGAGCACCTTTAATTCAAACCAGTTTACCCAGACAACTGTAATAGTTACTATTCACCAACTTCTTAAAACATTATAGTGGAGGGCTCAAAGTGTCCTCTCTTCACTTTCCCTGGGGAGACCAGGGCAGCAAAGCTGAAGAGGGAACCTGACTTTTTAGCTCTTGTACTTGCAGTTTATCAGTAGTTCTACTTGGCCATCCATTATTGCCAGGAAGCTATTGAATTTTAGCTTTGGGAGGATTTTATTTTAATTTCAAGATTTTGGATCTTCTTACCTCCAGATCTGTCCAACTTTGTGTACAAACATAATAGATCGGAGCTATGTCTCTAAAGCTTTTCTAATTTAAAACCTGATCTCTGTTGTATGATAACCACTTCTCCCCGCCCCCCCGACTCTTAGAAAAAGGGCCTGGGAGCTCATCAATATACTCATCTTGAAATCATTCAGCAAATCCTGAGACCTTTCAAACAACATTCAAGTACAAAAGAAAAAAGAACACAGCACTCTGAGTAGAAGTCCACTTACCCTTACTCAAAAATAGGAAAATATAAATAAAAATCTGGGACTCCTTTAGTTGTCCAAATCCTAGAAACACCTTATCCCGTGCGGATCTGCTTCTTGATATAGAAGATGCGAAATGCTAAAGTTAAACAATGATTCTTTTTCCATTTCTTTAAAAAAAAAAAAGCCAGCAGAAGCAGTGGCTGCACTGGACAAATGGTTTCAGCAGCTGTTCATTGTCCCAGGGAGAGAACAGTTGCTACTTCACAGCTTGGCATTTGCAAACCTAGGAGTTTAAATATTTTTAACTTGATATGAGCCATGTGGTAGGTAGGAGATGTAAATACTAGAATCATTTATATGAACAATGGGTTATATTTTATATCAAGTTCATTGAACAGTGATGACTGAGCTCTGAATTGATTATCATGACACGGTAGCAGAACAGTTGTGGCTCATTTGAGCTTTACAATTTCTGCAATTTGATTGTTAAAAACTTATTTTAAATGGCACCTTGGAAGTATTTAATAGTTATTCATAATTGTAGTAGTACTTCTGGACTTCTTGTAACGTATTGGGCACCTAACAGTTATCCTTGACTTATCAAACCCACTTTAAAATGAGGATACTAACATCTAGAAAAACTAAGCAGCTCACCTAAATCACAGATAAGATATAGGGGCATTGGCATTTGAGTACAGGCAACCTGACTCAGACAGATGTCAACAAAACTTTTCTTAAACTGTCAGATAATATTTAAGTTCTATACTACAAATCTATAAAACTTCACTATATATTTATAAATATCATAAGTTACTGTTTCAACCACCCAACTCTGTCTTTGTATCATAAAAATGAACAGTATATAAGTGAAGGAGTGTGGCTGTGTCCCAATAAAATTTTATTTGTAGACTTGGAAATATAAATTTTATGTAGTTTCCATGTGTTACAAAATATTCCTTTTTGGATTTTTTCCTCCTGTATGCAGACATTCTACCACATGTACTATTCAAAATCAGGTAGGTGGCTAATCTGGTGCAAAAGCCTCTGCTCCAGTTACTTCCTGATACTACAGTTTTTGTAGAAGTGTCTTTTTGTACCACTTTTTAATGACCAACACAATTAGATTTGTCAAGGCACATAGCTTCAGACATATATAATTATCTAGGAATGAGGACTTGCTTTCTATTTTATATATGTATATTGAATGAGTCATGAAAGATTTACAGTATTTGTTTTGATTTATGTAAATGACCATTTCATGTGATTCAATAAAATATTTATAAATGTCTTGCTTTTTTGGAGGTAACGCTTATTTAAGCTATTGAAGTCTCGCTGATTAGGAGACGTTGAAACTATTCAAGCGTCAGATGTGTGATCCAGTAGATCTTTAAGGTTCTTTCAGCCTTCTTCTACCAAGTTGGACAGGGTTATAAATAAAAGAAATGTCATGTTGTCATATAATTTCTCTGTGACAAGTAGTAAACTGTATCCCCAGATTTAGTTTCTAGGATGACGCTAGGAGATGGATGCTTTTACCCAGCTCACAGCTGAGCAAATCAGTTCCCAGAGAGCAAGTAACTTGTTCATATTCAGAGAGCCAGAAGGTGGGAAAGACTGCACCTGACAAATGCAGAAATGGCTCTTTAGGGTTTCCTTTTGTAAGGGGGGGTGGTGTTGTCACTGTGCTCGGTCTGCACTGCTAAAAGTCTTAATATAATATTTGAAAATCTTCCATAAACCATGTATAAGTCATAACATAAGAATTTCTATTAAGCTCAGCAAACTCCTGAAAGGACATTCATGCTGTCTTGATTTTCTGTAGTCATATTTGTTTGTTTGATTGGACTTTTTATACCAATCAACCCTAAGATAAAGTGTTTCTCCTAAGGCAACAGACATTTGGAAAATTCTTTTGGACAAGGTCTCTGTTTTTAAATCAAAGAGAAAAAGAAAGTGAAAATCAGTTTTAGCAAGTACAATCTTAGAAGTTAGATATTTCTAACTATTAATATCACATTTTAAATGTGATAACTTTAAGAAGCATGAGATTGTTTAGAACATCAAATCTTTTTTTCATAGTTTAACACAATAGTAGAAAATTTAGCAGGGAAATACATATATTCTTGCATACAGTAAGAAAACAAACATGCAGGAAAGGAAGAAATTATACAATGAAAATATTGAGACTGCAAGATTAAAATTAAAACAATTTGCTTTCTTTATTCATCTATGTCTAAGAAACAAATAATCTCATCCAGGACTATTTAGGAAGAAGGCATAAAATAAGAAAGGAATTCTAAAGAGTTTAACAGAGGCGTATCCACCAAAGTAGGAATTACTCCGAGTAACAACTGCACTGAAATGCCACATTACTGCTTTTCTCTTCTTCTGATCATCTTTGTTTCATTTCTTTTTTCCTTCTCCACCCCCTTTTGGCATAACAAATGGTACATGTTTCTGACTTGACTGGTTTGCTTCCCGTCACAATTTTCCATCTTTACTTTCATGATTTTTTTATCCTTAACAGACATATTGATGATTCTTACTAACAGCTGTAAATGTTCTTGACATTCCTCAAGGAATAGAGGATTTGTGTGAAAGAGAAGGTATGAACAAACTTTCACAACTCCAGTACTTATAATCCATTCAGTTTCATTGTTGCTAATGCTTATTTTTTTAGCAAATGGCCAAAAGAAGCAGGGACTTGTATATCTTCTTACTGTTACCATAAAAGTAGGATTTCAAATTTATTCACAACTGGATTTCCAATATGAAACATTTTCTGAAACATAAGTGCTCAGTGAACGTCTGGAGAATGAGTGAATGATTGTTAAAGACTGCCTTTAGACCCAGAAATCTAGGAGCACAGTGATTAGACAGACAATTATTGTCTTGCCTACATGAATTCTTCATTATCCACAAGTAGAAGCAATGAAAGAAATGATCTAGAAGTTATTCAGACAAAGCACTATTTAGGGCTATGGACATGCCATGAGCTTACGGATAATGTGACCATTGTCGTTTTGGTACTGGTAACAATCAAGGAAGGGAAAACTGGATAAGCCAGTCAGATCATGAGTCTCAGACTTAAGTAAGCAGGTTCCAGAAAGTTCAATTTAAAAAATAGCTGTGATCCTATACACCACTATTAGAAAGAAAAAAAAAATGAAGTTACGTAAAATTCTGAGATGTTCTCAAAACAAAATTCTGACTATAATCATACATTTAGCCATGATAAGATATGTGAGACTTGTAAAGCAGGATTTCATCTTATTGACATTAAGAACATTGTCATATGTGAGGCCCTGTGCATTTAAGGTGTTTAGCAGTCTCCCTGGCCTCTGTTCACCAAATGTCAGGGTCACCCCACCCCTCTGCTGTGGAAATTAAAAATTATATTCAGACCTGGCCAACCTGCTCAAGGGAAAAGGTGCGGTGGTGAAAACATATTCTAGGTTTTACAAAAGCACATACAAACATGAAAAAAAGGTACATAGAAGAGTTGTTCGATACCATATCTTTAAGTTTGAGGAAAGTGTT
>PVKA01017498.1:6078-34996 GCA_004027165.1 Ctenomys sociabilis
AAAAAAAAAAAAAAAAAAAAAAAAAAAAAAAAAAAAAAAAAAAAAAAAAAAAAAAAAAAAAAAAAAAAAAAAAAAAAAAAAAAAAAAAAAAAAAAAAAAAAAAAAAAAAAAAAAAAAAAAAAAAAAAAAAAAAAAAAAAAAAAAAAAAAAAAAAAAAAAAAAAAAAAAAAAGAAAAAGGCTTGGAGTTCAATTGCCAGCATTGCAAAAACAAAACTAAGTAAGTACTGACGACAAAACAAAATAAGTGCTGAAAAGCAAAACACACTAATGACTCCTTTTTATACAGAAGATCCTACGGCTTAGCCTGGTGCTGACAGGGCCTCCCTCACTTGATGCAGCCCTCACTCTACTCCTCAGCCGTCTTTCTCACTCGTGCACCGTCTGTCACATGCAGAGCCTCTGCTGAGGCTGCCCTGGGTTTGCCACCATCTCTTAGACTGACCCTTGTGTCACTGCTTATTTTACTTCTTCCACAAGATGTGATATTAGCTTGTCTCCACCTAGCAAAACCTGCCCATCAAAAATCTGTTCTAATGAAGTCTCCTCCACAAAGCCTATCTGCGATTCTTCCCTAAGACAAACTCACACTCACACGCATGTGCATGTGAGTGTGCACAGGAGAGCCAGAGTCCCTAGCTTCTCATGAACTCAGAACACTTACTTCCTTTACTGAAGTTACTGGTTTAGAAATGTTTTCATTTAGATCTGAGCCTCTGGAAGACAGGGATTACCTTATCTATATTCTCCACTGCACCTTCCAGCAGGGACTTAGGGATGTAGGGATTCAGAGAATTACAGCTCCCATCAGCATGGGCCCAGGCATATGGGAGCAGGTGTACTGACTCCAGAGTAAAAGGAGCAGCATTCTGCCCTGCTCTCATGGAAGCAATGCAGGAACTTAATAGGACCCCACTCACTGAGCAATGAGCAAAGCCTCTGGGGTGGGGAGAATATGACCTGGGAGAAGAAAGGGCTGCCACCACCAGGGGAAACTCACCCAAACCAGCATTGGCCGGAATAACCCAGGCTCCAGGCTTTAGCCCAGTCACACTGCTGCCCACTGCGACCACCTGTCCAACGCCTTCATTTCCTCCAACAGCAGGCAGCTTGGGAAGGAGGCCATAGTTCCCTAAGGGAGGAGAAAGCAAAGGGTTGTGCCATGAAATGTGAGCAGGGAGAGGGCATGGATTTTGCTTCACTTTTTGTGTTTTGAGTCAGGGTCTTACTATGTAGTTCAGGCTGCCTTTGTACTTGTGATCCTCTTGCCTCAGCGTCTCAGAGTACAGGATTATAGGTGTGTTCCACCATGCCTGGCTTTGTGACTTTTGACTCTCCCAGACTTTGGAGTCAGTCAGACTGGAGCTTGAGTGAGGCTCTGCCTCTGGCCAAGCACCCACCCAACACCTGAGCCTCAGCTTCCTCATCCGTCCACAGAGAGGGGACCCTTTAGTGTTCACGGTCATCAATGATCAAATAACATAAGAAAGGAGCCAAGCATGCAGCCGGCTCTCCACAGTGGTCACTCTGTGCCCCACGGCAACCTTCCTGGTTCTCAAAGCCTCATGTTCAGGCAAGGGAGGTTAGGGAGGGCTGATGTATTCTGTGGACTGCTCCTCTGGAGAAGTGCTGTGCTAATCACAGGGATTTCACACCCATACCTGAGCGAGAAAGCCAATTAATGTAAGCCCCAGAAACCAAGGTTACCTTGGATCATATTTATGTCAGATGGATTGATAGGGGCCGCCAGCATCCTCACGCGGACGTCTGATCCTCCCATGGCAGCGAGCTCCAGGTTCTTTAGTCTGAGCACAAAGCCAAAGAGAGACATTAATGTCAGCCAGGCTACACTGGGCGTCTTCGGCGCCAATCATTTCCCAAAGTAGGTCAGGCTACGTGTCTGAGCTGCCATGTGTGGCCAGGAATTAGGTTCTGCTGGAAAAGGGAGGTGCTGTAAGGAATAAAGGGGCACAGGCTGACTCTCCACTGCACATGCATCAACCCAGTCGCTTCCCTGTCCCCAGTGTCCAGTCTGGGATGGAGAACTGTTAGTGAAAGCCTTTGCTGGCCTGGACCAGCCCTGGGTCCCCCAAAACTTGCTTGGCTCTAAGAATCATGTGATGATTCTGTGAATAACATAGATTCTTAAAAAAAAAAAAAAAAAAAAAAAAAAAAGACTTATTTTTTTGAGATACTGTGAATCGAACTCAGGATCTTGCACTTTCCAGGGAGGCCATTAGAATGCTGAGGTATCTCCCAGTCCTAATAATATAGATTCTAAGGCTTCAGTATCTCCACATGAGGATACCCCAAATAGTTCTCAAGATGCACGTCTGGGAGCCCCGGGTATCTACTTGCTCTCCACCTGTTTAAGGGTGTGTGAATCCTGATACACAAAGGCGGAGGCCTTTCTCTAAGCAACAGAGGGGCAATGGAGATAAAGTTGATGTGTTTGGAAAGAACTCCCTGGTGACTGTGGTTCACTCATGGAATGACATGCAGAGATGGATCCAGGTCTAGACTCTAGTTCCAGGAGGACTGGGGCACAGAAGTGAGTTTTCTCTGTTCTACGCCTCTGCTTCTGCATTTGTAGGATGAAATGTAGGGGTCTGGATTTACCATTTCCAAGAGCCTCTTGTGTCTCGAGTCTGTACTAAGTCCCTTTGCTCAGGGTAGGCTCCTGACCCAGAAGTACTGAAACTTTGCTTAGTGGGTAAAAACTGCTAGAGGCTTTTTTTGTGTGGCTGTCTCTTTGAGACAGGATCTTGCTATGTAATTTAGGCTGCTTTGGAACTCACTCTGAAGCCCAGGCTGGCCTTGAACTCAGAGCAATCCTGCCTCAGCCTTCCATATGTTGGGATTACAGGTGTTCGCTACCATATCTAGGATGCCAGAGGCTTTTTGAGGAAAGCCTAGTGACCATGTCTATGTGTTATCTTTTGTATTTTAGGGAAGGGTCTACAGGGTGTTCAGGGTCTCACTACTAGATTGGACTTGTAGTGATCCACCTGTTCACAGCCTCCCAAGTGCTGGGATTACAGGCATGTGCCACCATGTCCAGTCTCAATTGACATCTCAGCAAGCCCCTGGGGTGGGGCCAGCACAGCAGCCCAGGGAATCAAACCCCTGGCCCCTGTGCCTGCTTGCAGGCACTTTAATCCACTGAGCCATTTGGCTGGCCCTGTATGCATTAATTTATTTATTTGCAGGGGATTGACCCTTGTGCTCACCAAGCAAGTACTTATTCTACTGAGCTATCTCCCTAGCCCCGTTACTTTTATTTAAAAACAAAACTTTGAGACAGGGGACCTGCCAACCGGACAACACCAATCAGTGTACTTGACCACTGGTCTCCAAGACTCTTCAATAACCAAGGGACCCCCTTTTTTTTTTTTTCACACTCTTAAGACTTCAGCTTTGTAATTCTTTTTTCTGCCCAAATGTTTTTATAAAGTCATAATTCTTACTTTTACTTAGCAAAGCCATATGTGACTGCCTACCAGACGTTCTTAGCAAAAGGCCAGAGCACCAGCACACTAAGCTGAGGCAATGTACCTGTGTCCTACAGAACTCCCACCTTTTAATTATACGTAAGGCTTGATCTCTGGAGAAAACTGTGATTTGCAAAAATACTTTGTAATGGGGCCAGAGAAATAGCTCAGTAGCATGAATGCTTGCCTGGCAAGCAAAAGGTCCTAAGTTCAAGCCCCGTACAGAAAAAAAAATTTATATATATATATATAGTACAAGGTATCACTACACAGATTGGACTTGTATGATCCTTCCTGTTTTTTAGCCTCCCAAATGCTGGAATTACAGGAGTGCTATAATGCCCAGTCTTAATTACTATTTCAGGGTGCCCCTGGGGCGGGGCCAGTGCAGCAGGTGGGGGAATTGAACCCCTAGCCCCTACATCTGCCTAAGTAGGTACTTTAATCCACTGAGCTATCTAAAACAAACAAACAAAAAAACCTTTGCAATAATAGTAATAATTAGGGGCTGGGGAGATAGCTCAGTAGAATAAGCACTTGCCTGGCAAATGCAAGGACCTGAGTTCAGTCCCGTTTTACACACACACACACACACACACACACACACACACACACACACACACACACAAATAATGGAAGCAGGGACTCATGAAACTATTTCTTATATACCAGGCTCTGTGTTAGTCTTTAAGTACAATGATCTAAGATATAACATTTCAGAGATGGCTGGGCGTGGTGGCGCATGCCTGTAATCCCAGCACTCAGGAGGCTGAGGCAGGAGGATTGTTGTGAGTTCCAGACGAGCCTGAGCTACAAAGTGAGCTTAAGGTCAGTCTAAACTGCATAGTGAGACCTTGTCTCAAAAAGACAAACAAACAAACAAAAAATTTCAGGGATGGAAATATTAACAGGCCCAGGCTACCTCGCAGGCAACAAGGTTCCTCAGGGTAATGGGACTTACACAGGCTTAAGGCGACTGCTAAGTGGCAGGTTTACTTAATTCCAGAGCCAGCACTCTTAATTATATCACTCCACATCAGCATCCTGAGGTACGCTTGGGAATCCCTAACTGCCTACCAGGCCCAGGGATCTGGGGAGCCCACGATCTGGACCTCAGTGAGGAAGGCAATGCTTTGCCAAGACTGAGAAACAGCAGCAGAAAGCCAGTTAAAAACTCTCTACAGAAAATGGCTAACTAGGAAGGAGTAGATGATCAGGGACAGAAAGAATAAAGGGCTTTTAAAAGAAAGGATTAAGGAGCGTGTGTATTCCTATACACAGCTGGAGGAGCGGGGAGTAAGTGCTGCTTATTGAGTGCTCACCAGTAGGCATCCTGCTAAGTGCTTAAGAGGCCAGCTTCCATCTATGACAGTCACTTTCATACTATTGTTCTGCTTTTGCAGCAGAGGACCAAAGATACAAAAGAGGTAAATAACCTGCTCAAAGCCATGGACGGCAGTGAGCGGCTGATCTGCTCTGAATCTGGCAGTTCGACGTTAGAGAGACTACCTGGCAAAGGGCTGACCCCAATCCGAGCAGAGGGCAGTGAAATGAGCCCATGCTTGTGGGATGACCTTGCCTCACATGCCTGATGAGGAGAGGAACCGTCCACAGCCCCAGCAGACTGGGCATGGAGGAATCAGTGAAGTTTCTCTGAGCAGAGGTATTAGGTCTGTATCCCAAAGAAAAATCCTGCTCAAAGATTTTGGCCTAGCTGCCCCTTTGTATTATGCCCATGGCTTGTCACTGGCATTCTGACAGATAACCAGACTTGCCCTAAAGGCTGACAGTCTGTGTGCTCAAGCTGCTTAAAGACATTTTTTTTGCCCCTGTACATTTTCTACATGTTCCTCCCTCAGCCCAGAATTTCATGCTCATCTTTTCTCTATGGAATATGGAATTCAATTCATCCTTCAAGATCCGACTCAGGCCAGCATGGTGGTGTACACCTATAATCCCAGCACTCAGGAGGCTGAGGCAGAGGGATTATTGTTAGTTTTAAGAACAGTCTAGAGGGAATGGGGAAGATGGCTCAGTGGAATAAGCGCTTCCCTGGCAAGCTCAAGGGCCTGAGTTCAATCCCTGGTTCTACCCCCCACCCAAAAAAAAAAGACCAGTGTACGCTATAAAGTGAGCTCAAGGCCTACCTGAACTACATAGGGAGACCCTGACACAAAAAAAAAAAAAAAAAAAAAAAAAAAAAAAAAAGACCCCACTCAAAGTTTACTCCTTGGATTTCTTTTGCTCATGACATGGATTTTTTCCATTTGAGATGATCTCACATGAGTGTTTTCTATACATTTTTTTTCCTAATTGCTCAAACCAAGACAGAGATTCACAATCCTATTCTTTCTCTCTTGTTTTCGTGAGACAGGATCTTACTATATAGTTCAGGCTGGCTTTGAACCCACTATGTAGCCCAGGCTGGCCTTGAACTCATGGCTGATCGTCCTGCCTCAGCTTGATTACTAGAATCACAGGTGTGTGCCACTATGCTCAGCTTACAACCCCTTTTCCAAAGCTCTTGGGGCCAAATTTACTCCGGAGTTCAGAACTATGTGTTATCTACTCACCTGGGCTGGGCAGCACCCTCTGCTCATTTTCTGTAGCAAAATGAATATCACACTTAATGAGGTGAATAAAGACCATACAATAACTTACCAGGTTTTACCTCCAAATGAGTAAGGAAAAAACTTAAGTTTTTTAAACAAAACAAAAAAACACTTATTTTTTTTTTTTTTTTAAATACCAGAAATCAAACTCAGGCCGTTGTATTTGTCAGGTAGGTGCTACACTGGTAAGCTAAATCCCTGGCCCTAAAAGATTCAGTTTTAGAAGTTTTTTATTTTATTTTATTTCGTAATTGCTGATGGAAACCTGGATCCAGATGCTTCAGTCTCTAGTCCTTTTTTACTTACCACCTGTTTTGTAGTCAGAACACATGTCAGTACAAATGCATTTGCTATCTCATTAAGGCTGTGAGCTCAAGGATGGCAGAAAAACCTTTAGATTTTACCTCAGTGTTTAGCTTTTCTCTCCAGGGAAAATTCGACATAAAGCCTAGTGAGTCAGAGCAGGGGCTCTAATCACAGGGCCTCGGCTACTAGCACTTACTCTTGCAATAAGACTATACTTCTTAAAAGTCTAGATGACAGTTAAGAAGGTATGCAGGCAGCAGTTTGTGGATTTGGGAGTGAACCAGACAGCCCTCGTCCTGCGTCCTACCTCAGCCTGGCCAGCTGGATAAGGTTCAGAACTCTCCTCTAAAATGGGAT
Source organism: Ctenomys sociabilis (assembly GCA_004027165.1). Classification (NCBI taxonomy): domain Eukaryota; kingdom Metazoa; phylum Chordata; class Mammalia; order Rodentia; family Ctenomyidae; genus Ctenomys; species Ctenomys sociabilis. The sequence continues at coordinate 12,843 of PVKA01017498.1, forward strand.
CAACTCGAACTTCTCACAGAAAGCATTTAGTACAGCACCCAGATACACAGAAGAGGCTGAGCAAATGCTATGTTACCAGTGCAAAGAATAGTCAGAGAAACTCTGGGAACATATGACTGGCACGAGTGCTGAAAAAAATCACCAAGTCAGTGGGGCACGGTGGTTTATGCCTGTAACCCAGCACTTGGGAGGCTGAGACAGGAGGCTCCCCAGTTTGAGGTTAGTTACATAGTGAGCCTGAGACCAGTATAAACTACATAGTGAGGCTCTTACTTTTATTTTGAGACAGCCTCGCTATGTAATCCAGGCAGACTCTTATCTTTAAAAGAACAGAAAACAAAAGAAAATAAAAATAATCACCAAGTCACTAAAAGGAAGCCTGTGATTTTTTGGAAAATTCAACTAGATTAAGTTCAACAAAAATTTATTGAGAATCCCAGCACTAGGTACTGGGCAAAGGGGTCTAAAAATGAATACATTAAAATCTCTTGATTATGAACTTTCTAGCATGGGATCCTACACATGGGAAGACTAGGAGAACTCTGACAGCACAGGTCAGTGGTGCTAAGGCCTGCCAAGTATCTACCCTTGTGGGAGGAAAGAGCAGCAAAATGAGTTTAAAATGAGAGTGAAAATTTTAGGGGCCGGGGAGATGGCTCAGTGGAATAAGTGCGTCCCTGGCAAGCGCAAGGGCCTGAGTTCAATCCCTGGTTCCACCAAAAAAAAAAAAAAGAGGCTTTTGAAAAAGCCATTTTTGAAAGTTTTTTTCTTTCTTTTCATAGCATCTTGCTATGTAATTCAAGCTGGCCTTCAACTCATGGTGTAGCCCACGCTCGACTTGAACTCACAGCAATCCTCCAGCCTCAGCCTCTGGAGTGCTGGAATTATAGGCATGAGCTACCATGCCTGACTGAAAGAGTAACTTCTTAATTGGGGCCTTAAAGATATAGATAAATTTACAGGGTAAGACCTAACAGTAGTCAGCAACAAGAGCAGTCTGAATTGGAGCCACTGAATGGAGAGGAGCCAGACACAGTAGCTCATGCCTGCAAGCCCACCACTTGGAAGGCTGAGGCAGAAGGATTTCTGCAAATTCAAGGCCAGTATGGGCTACATAGTGAGCTGAAGGCCAGAATAGCTTGAACTATATGGCGAATTATGTCTGAAAAAAATAAAACAAAACAAAAAGGATTCAATAACCTGCAACCTCTTAAATAGGTGGCATCATATCACCTGGTGAACAACCAACCTCATGTGAAAGAAGGGGAAATCTTTGATGGTTCCCAGGCTGTTGGCTTAGATTCCCCTTGCATGTGAAGACAAGAGGAGTGGATGTGGAATGGGGAAGAAGGTGCCCTATCTCACGTCTGAAGTAGGTATTCTGCAGTATGGATAGTAGTCGGCACTCCAGGCCAGACATACGTGAGTGCAGGTGGAGTCTAGAGATAGCCAAAAACTTATTCTGGGCCACTTGGCTACACAATGAAATGAAAACCAATGCTGATGGCTGAGTTCCAAGCATGACACCTACTGTTGTGCATACAAGATAGTCCTCCTGATGCTTATGTGGAGCTATGGTCATGCCAATGTAAAGAGAGGAACTCAGGCTCAGAGAAACTAAGAAACCTGCTCAGGAGCACAAGGCAAGTCTTGCTCTTACACTGGACTTCAAAGGTCAGGCCGCTAAGCAATTCTGGCATCCACTATCTTGTGTTAAAGGAATTCTCCTGGTAGATATCATTAGGTATTCCCCACAACCCAACACCTAAGACCTCTAAGAGTCAGATTGCATGCTAGCATTATAAAGGCTCTAAAAAGTAAACAAAACAAAACACAAAAACAACCCATGTGGCTTGTATGTGAAATCCAGAGCTTCCCAGACAACTCAGGCTGGGAACACTATTTGCACAGCCCAATCTGCCCCAAATAGCAGCTATGGAAATGATGCATTGGGCTACAAATTGTTCCTGCTTCTCGTTTGCCTTCGGGGGAGCCTGGCTGCTCTGTACCAGCTGAGATTCACAGAAGTAGGAGGGATGATGAGAGATGGGCAAAACAAGAGGATCAAGATGGTGAGTATAGATGGGTGATGACAGGGAGCAGGCCTGACAACAGTGGGGTGCCCTGGGGCAGGTGTGTGGGTCCCAGCTGTGTCTCACCAGGAAGACCAGCTCCAGCCTGCCCTGTGGAATGCCATCAATACCACAGACACCGCTGTTCCTGCTGACAGTTCCAACAGTGTCGTCAAGGATACCGTTCTGTCCAGACAGGAAGGAAAACAAGGCTGAGTCTGAATTCCAAGAGCTGGACCTCTGGTGTCATGATAGCAATTTCTTTTCTTTCTTTTTTTAAAACACTCACTAAAAGAAAGGGTGGCTGTATTGTGGGGTGCAAATGAGGCACCCAAACACTAACTAGATTGCAAGTCAGTTCTCCAGGACTGTGTGTAATGGCGCCATGTATCTCGGAGGGATGCCACTGTTCTCAAAAAGACAGATCCCAGACTGGATAAGGTCACAATGGATCCTTTGAGGCTGAGGCTGTACACCTGTGATGCCATATGAAGTACAAGGGAGACAAAAACAGGCAGAAGAAAGAGCCTTTTGAGAAGGGGGGAAAAAAGAGGTCAGTCCTCTGGGGACTGGCTCAGTTCTATTTGTTATGGAAGGTGGGCAGTGACCAGCTCTGCTAAGATACTTTTCCCGCCTTCCACATTTAATTAGCAACCGCTTTACTTATCGTTCATCTTCCACTTGGTCACTTCAAACTGATGGGTATCATTTTGGGCAAGAACAAGCAGGAGTGTCACTGACCAGAGACTTTCACCTGCTCAGTATGTGAAGCCAAGCATGTGGGTCTTCTCACAGGGCACTGGATGAAGGCAAGTGACAGTGTGCGTGGCTTTCCCCTCTTTCTGCAGTTGCCCCTCATTGGTCAATGAACTGCCTTCTGTGATTTTAGGTGATACCAGGTGTGCTTGGTACCTTGTTGAGATTTTTACTAACAATGAATAAGGAGGGCATCACTGAGGGAGGAAGTTCTCAAAGTTGTCATTTCTTGTTGCTGACCTCAGCTGGTAGGGATCTAAAGGAGTGCTTGGGCTCCCAGGGAGTCCTTTTCATGTCACTTAGAGTACCATGCAAATCCACCTGTGTCTCCCTGGGCTTCTTCTGGCTTCCTTGCTGTCTTCCCTCCACCCAGGACCCATCTCTTGGCCCACTAGCATGATGATTTTTCTTTCTTGATATAGAATCTTGCTGTGTTGCCCATGGTGCCCTCAAATGCCTGGGTTCAGGTGCTCCTGCTGCTTCAGCCTCCAGAGTAGTAAAGCAACCTGGTGAGCAGGAGTTCAGAGCTCGCCATAGGATGTCAGGACTGGATACTTGGAGAAAAGAGGACTCATGGCTTATAATTTCCATGCTGCAGTATTATGTTAAGAAGGATGTTGAGGCCTGTTGTATAGTTTGGATCTTAAATGTCCCCCCAAAACATTACCTTGTTTTGGCGGGAAAAAGTGTTTAGGGGGAATGTAGAAGAGATGTGAAAAAACAACAACAACAAAAAAGTGGGGCTGGTGAGATAGCACAGCGGTCTAAAGCACCTGCTTAGGCAAGCCTGGGCAAGTGTGCAGGGACCTCAGTTTAATCCCTGGTACTACATGCTGTGGCAGCCCTGCCCCCAGGGTGGGCTGCACAAGCCATATACACACACAAAAGGATGTGTAGGTTTAGAGACATACAGAAAAGGGAGCTGGCATGAAGTTGTGACGCAGCATGGGTGACCCTATTTACCACTCATGATCTTAGTCAAACTCTGTTTCATCAAAGAGCAACAGAAAAGAAAGGGGATGGGGTAGGGGATAGGGGGTAGTGGGTGTCTAACATCATCTTTTTCTTTTTTGTGGTGGAACCAGGGATTGAACTCAGGCCCTTGCGCTTGCCAGGGAAGCGTTTATTCCACTGAGCCATCTCCCTGGCACCCCCTACATCATCTTTTAAAAAAAAAAAAAAAATCTGCCTCTAAAATGAGCCTTGTTTCTAGCCCAGGGTGGGAAAGCACAGAGGTACAGGAGCTGCTAAAGAGGTAGACAGTGATAAGAACTCAGAGTTGCACTGGGTGACAGCAATCCTCAAGGAAGTTCTAGCAGTGGGGAGATACTCAGCCTGCAGGGCAATTCTTTGACCTGCAAGTTTCACTCTGGAGCGCAAGAATGAAGAACCTGGGGGAAGAGGGCTCTGTCCTGAACTCCACAGCCTCAAGCAAAGTACAGGTGGCAGGTGACAAAGAAGTGTTACAGGATGTAGCATCTCCTGGGCTGGAGCACAAATCTGGTGACCCCTGGCTCAGCATATCCAACCCTCAGAATAACACATTAAATGCATAGTGGGCACTTGATAATACTAGCTGATCAGACCCTGGCTCTTCTCTCTAGTTTTTGCACATGCAGTTCCTTCTTTCTGTTTGGAACATTTCTGTTTTTTCTCCTCTATATCACTCACCTCATTTTCTTTTGGACTTGAACTTCTCTCCTTAGAGAAAGCATTTTAGACCCTACGGGGGTCAGAAACCCCTTTTCTGGTTTCGACTGTACTCTAAACATACCCCACAAGGCTATGGTACCCTGCCTCCTGGGGACTTCCTATAGATAAAGATCACACATTATGTGTCTATATTCTCAGTGCCTTGTACTTAGTAGGCCCTCAAAGAAATGTCAACTGACTTACTAAGTTAAGAGTTCTGTTCTGGTTCCCTTCACTTATGACTGTGAAAAAGAGCCCTCAACAGAGCACCAAATGATATAAGAAACTTTTTCTGGGGCCAGGGAGATGGCTCAGTGGAATAAGTGTTTCCCTGGCAAGTGCAAGGGTCTGAGTTCAATCCCCAGTTTCGCTACAAAAAAAAAAAAAAAAAAAAAAAAAAAAAAAGAAACTTTTTCCAAGAATTATAATTCTGGTTTAAAAACCAAGTTACCCACAGTTTTGGTTTCAATCACTGACATCAAATGTAAAAGAACTCCTCAGAGAATAAACAGTCCCCTATAATGAGAACACATTATCCCTACAGCCTGGGGTGCCACCACCTGCTCCCCTAAATTCCATCTGGCTTATTGCAGAATGAGTACATGTCCAAGGGTTTTCCAGCTTTGTTTTACCTCTTATCAGCAGCAGGCAGATGAGAGCCATGACCTAGGTACTGTTTTAAATAGCTCAGCAGATTAAAGCACCTGCAAGTAGGTGCAGGGGGCAGGGTTCAACCCTTGGGCTTGCTGTGCTGGTTCTGCCCCCAGGATATGCTGAGACAGCAACTGAGTCTGGGTGTGGTTGCATGCACCTGTAATCTCAGTTCTTGGGAGGCTGTAAACAGGTGTATCAGTATGAGTCGGATCTAGTAGTAAGACCTTGAACATCCTGTAGACCCTTAAAATACAGGAGGAAAAAAAAAAAAGGGCCAGGGAGATGGCTCAGTAGAGTAGTACTTCCCAGGCAATCCCAAGGGCCTGAGTTCAATCCCTGGTTCTGCCAAAAACAAACAAACAAACAAACAAACACTTCAGGAACTGAAAGGGGAGGGGACAGATGAGTACTTCTATGTTCCTCAGAGGACTGCCCTTCCCCAAATGCAAATTCCTCTACCACCAGAATGGCCTGTACTTTCTTTTCTGATCATTCTTATTTCCAATTTTGTACTCCATCTCTTTCTCAAAAACTCTGACACAGTGTTTGCTTCCTCAGGCCAGGGTCTCTATTAAGCATTTTAGACAAGAAAAGGCATCTTAATTGTATAGTCTTGGGAAAGTACCTTTCAATATTCTTGAACCCTAGTTTCTCTATTTATACAACAGGGCAATGATGACTTTGTTGGATTGCTGTGATTTTTTTTCTTTTTTTTTTTTTTTTTTTGGAATTGGGGACTGAACCCAGGGCTTCACACATGCTAGGCAAGAGCTGTGCTCTGCCATTTATACTCTGATACTGTTATTTATTTATTTATTTTGTGATAGTGATTGAACTCAGAGCCTTCACACTGAGCTGTATCTCCAGACCTGTTTATTTTTTTGAGACAGGGTTTTTATATGGAGAACTTAGACTAATACTGTACTTACTACATAATGGGTATGCAATAAACAAAAGCTCTGTCCAAAATAACATTAAGAGAATGGCAAAGTTCTAAGGTAACCTTCAGGGACAGAAAGAGAATGAGAACATCAGGGGTTCTGGCAACTACCTGATAAGATAGGACTATCCACAACTCTGCCTGAGAGACAATGGGCACAAGGACCTCTGAAATTTCTAGAATGTCTGTGATGCTCAGTCTTTTAAATGAAAATGACCAAGTGCTTGTTTAGGGAGGCATACTTGAGGAAGGGAAAAGAGAGGGGAATATGGCCTAGTAGTGAGAACAGCTGGGATGCTTGGGGGCTAAATGGAAAGCAAGGCCATTCAGAATGTTAGCCTTGGTGTGAGAAGCTCTGCAACCTCTGAGGCGGGGAAGATTTTTCCTCATCCTTCTCTCCTGCTCCCAGGGCTCTGACCTGCAGTGCAGGTATCACAAACCTCAGCAGTGTTGGAATGCCCTGTTTGGACTCTGGTAGGTTATCTACTGGCGTAACCTGATCCAGACATCCAGTCCCTGGGATGTGTAAAGGCCATCTGATTCTTTCTGTGACAGTGGGATAACCCTAAACCTCCTAAGGGAATCCCAGTCTTTGGCTCAGCCCTTACATGAACACACAACAATGCCTGAATCTGGGTCAGAAGGGAAAGGTGCCCTTTCCTTCCAGGAGAGAGAATTACTATTCACAGGGCAGTGGTTCTCAACCCTCACTGAGGCAGCAGTTAGCTGGTACCTGAGAATATGTTAAGGCATCCCAGACCTACTAAGAACTGCAGGTATGGGGCCTAGAAACATTTTAATTTTGTACCACAAGTGACTTGAGTCCTGCAAAGCCAAGCTGAATATAACGCTTTGAAGAAATATCATGTTTTGAACATCAGGGAATTTACTAGAATTCTATGCAAGGAGACAAGATGTGCTTTTCTTTCTTTTCCTAAGAAGCATCTGCAGACAGACCAGTCTGTTCTAATTTCTCTGGGTCTTCAAGAGAAGGGAATAATCAGGAGGTAGCTGTATTCACTGCTTCACCTTTCCACAACATCCACATCACCACAGTATAACCCAATAAAAGGTGTACTTTCTAATGAAATCAGAACCAGATTCAACTAACATTATGGGAGCACCTGTTTTGTGGCAAGTCCAGCACCAGACATGGACATTACAAGCCTGTGGGAAAGGCACATTGTTCTTGTGGGGGGTGCATTCCTGGAAATGGACACATGTGCACCAGGGCTTTGTCAGATCACTGCTACAGTCCTCAGACATGGTAATTTATTACTTGTGATCAAAATACAGTTTGGGGTTTACTGACTGATGTCTTTTTTTTTCAGACCAAGTCTTGCTGTATATTCTAGGCTGGGTTTAAACTCATAATATAGTCCAGATTTACCTTGAACTCACAGCAATCTTCCTGCCTCAGCCTTTTGCCTCAGTCCCCTATGGATTACAGGCATGCACTACCATACCTGGTGATGTGTCTTCTGATACTCTTTTTCAATTGCTCTAAAGGTAGACGTGGCTAGGTTCAGTGCATAACATTTATTTATCTGAGGCCTCTACTTGTCAAAACATTTAACCCATTACAATAATTCCATTCCTAGGAAAACTGAGAACTGAAGAGCTGTGATGTGTGTGTGTGTGTGTGTGTGTGTGTGTGTGAGAGTATGCAGGTGGCTTTTGGTGGAAAATTTTAGATGATTCTTAGCTGATTAACCTTTAATCATGTTTATATTGTGTAAAGCTCCGAAAACTTCAGTAACATGCCAAACACACACAGCTAGGCAAAGACAGTACAAAGATCCTCACCGTTCCAATTCTGTGCTTTTGCCTTGGCTCCATGCCAGCAGCCTTTTTGAATGGCTAGTTATTTATATGCGCATTTATTAATGGTTGACCATGCACATACTGTTTTTATCAGCCACATGCAAAGATCATGAGTTAAGATTCAGCAGACTGGAAGGAGTACATGATCACAGAAGTAGAGCTCAGAGATGTTGAGTGATTTGTCCAAGGTCAACCAGCTACTATACGGCTGAACTTGTCTTTCACCTTAGGTCTGACGGGTCCAGAATAGTCCTTTTTAACTAGGTCAACGTGTACAGATGAACTCGTATGACACAAGTCATGGATTCTAGTCTCTGTTTCAGTACAGCTTAGTAGCTGTATCACCTTGGCCAGATACATTGCTCTTTGTAAAATGGAAATAATCTATGACTTAACTGAGAAATGTGGATCTCATTTACGTTTACGGACGTAGACGTGTTTTGGCCTCCCCCCAAACCCCCCTCAAAAAAAAAAAAAAAAAAAGGTTAAGAACTGAGATGGGATGGGTCGGTCAGTCTGCGACTGTCACTGACCTTGGGCGAAGTGAGTGCCACGGTTTTCTCATTTGCAAAATGGGAATCCAGTAACTACTACAAAACGTTGTTGTGACAATTACATTAGAGCATTTAAGCAAAGGGCTGCCCGGCACACAACAAATCCAATCAATCAACTTCAGCCTCTACTTTCGGGTCTTGAGCTACTTTAAGCACGGACTTTCAAAGCTACCATAAGGGTCCTGAGCTTCAGCTTCGATCTTGCTATACTCCGTCTCCTTCCTCAGACCCTGACCCTCCTTTCCCAGTCCATAGACAGGCTCCAAAACTTTCCAGGAACCCCAGCCCACCTCCCGGTTTCGGCGCCGTCTCTTACTCGACGACCTTGGCAGGATCACCGTGGTTCTCATAGACCAGCGCCCGTACCCGGGAGGGATCGGCGGATGAAGAGTATGAAGAAGCCGCACCATAGTGGCAGCTCCAAGACGCGAGCAGCAGCGCGGGTGGTGGCTGTGCGGGCGTTCGCGCCCACTTCAGCGCGCAGCGAACCCACATGTTCCCTGCAGCCAACACAGAACCTGGCGCACCTGGAAACGTCATCTTTCCGCGACCCGCGCCTGTGCCCCTCCTCCAGCCTCGCCCCATCCCGCCTCGTGACCACGCCTCTTTAAAGGGCTCGCTCCTTCCTTCGTTACCCGCGCGATGGCTCCTGGCTAGGCACAACGGGAGGCCAGGGTTGCGGGCCAAGGTGGGAAATGGGGAAGATGCAGCTTCTGAGTCTGCAACAGTAGCTTTTCCAACATGATGTGTCTGAGACTATGGTCTAAAGCTGTGTCTACAGCTGCGATTTGGTGTTTGATTTGGGAGAAGTCGTTTACCCTTTCTTAGCCTCCGTTTCTCCTTCCTACCATTAAAAAGATTAAAAAAAATTTTTTTTTTTTTTTGGTTGTTTGGTACAGGGTCGGACTTATAGTGACCCTCCTGTCTCAGCCCCCACAGCTCTGGGAACACAGGCGTGGACCACTTTGTGTGGCGTTCGTAGCTAACTCAGTGCACCTGGGGCCCAGGGGGGCCTGCTTGGTATGCAGTACCCAGGATTGAACCAAGGTACTTGCGTTTGCCAGGCAGCAGCTTAGACCACCGAGCTATCTCCCTAGCTCCTTCCCACCATTTATTGAGCTCTTAGTGTGCTAAGCCCTTTAAGGTACTACTTTATTTAATCTCCACTACTCTGGAGCTGCACAGAAGGCAAAGCTTATGGAGTAGAACAAATGTAAGGTGGTGGGAAAGCAAGACTGCAGGATTGGAGTTAGCTTTTTATTTACTTATTTTTCTTTTTTTTGAAACAGGGTCTTGCTATGTGGTTTAGGCTAGCCTTGAACTCACTTGTGTTTGTAGTCACTCTGACCTTGAGCTCATGGTGACTCTAAGCTTGGAGTTGGAAAACTTAAGTTTGAATCTGAGCCCTGCTATTTCTTAGCTTGGGTAAGTGATAAGAACATTATCGTGGACATTGTGAAAACATTAAGTGTATTTAGATATAATGAGAAGGGCTGGGGAGATAACTCCACAGTCTAAGTGCCTACCTGGCAAATGCAAGAGGGTCACTATGAGTCCGAACTGCGTAGTGAGACCTGATATCAAATAAATAAATCAATATTAAAAAATAGAAGGAGGAAATCACAAGAAGCAGTGTAGAAAGAGCTTAAGAGGGATTGCAGATTTTGTAAAAGGTATCACCTTGCAAAAATGCTCAGTCCTATTTTTGGTGGAGGGAAGATGTGAACATAACTGAGACTGGCAGAACATTAACACATGCCAGAGTGCAAGATGGTAGTGTCACGAAGAGGGGCACTCTGGAGTGGGGAAGGAGCTCTTGGAAGAGATGTCTTTTAGCTAGCTCCTCAACTTCCTTGTGTGTGAGAATATGTAGGGGCAGATCTCAGACCTACTGAATTAAGATTTGTTTTTTTCTTTTTTTGGTGGTACCAGGGACTGAACTCAGCACCTTGCATTTGCCAGGCAAACATTTATTCCACTGAGCTGTCTGCCCAGCCTTATGAATTAGAATCTTGCCAAGAGCTCCAGGGTTACGCATTCATTCAAGTTCCCAAGCTTATGGTGATGCAAGTGGCCCAGAGAACAGGCTTTGAGAGAAGGAGGGCTTTGAAGGACAAGAAGTTGGCTTTTATTAATTTGAAGCTTCTCTCTACAGTCTGTCCTGTGAGGAAGAAAGAACAGCAGCATACAGTGATTAAGGATGTAAGAACTGTTCTGGGGAGATGGCTCAGTGGAATAAGTGCTTCCCTGGCAAGCACAGGGACCTGTGTTCAATCCCTGGTTCCACTATATATATGCTGTTCTTTAAAAAAGGATGTAAGAACTGTACTGGGATGAATTTGGCTTTGGGTCCTGGCTCTGTCATTTTCTATCAGTTGGAGTTTGGACAAGTCATTTGGCTTCCCTGTGTCTTCATTTCTTTATGGTTAAAAGAAAGATAATAGGGCCAATGAGATATCTCAGTGGCATAAAGTCCTGCTTAGGCAAGCTTAGGCAAAAGCATAGGGACTGCAGTTCTATCCCTGGCACCACATGCTGTACCAGTCCTGCCCCCAGGGCATGCTGAGCTGGCCACACACACACACACACACACACACACACACACACAAAGGAGGGAATAGAACTTGATGTGTAGCTCATTGGTGGACAGTTTCCCTAGCATGTATGAGGCCTTGGATCTAATTCCCAGCTCAGAAAAAAAAAAAAAAAAAAAAGATGAGTAAGGGGAATTGAGGTACTAATAGTTATCTGATTTAAGGTTGTTGTGTTAAATGAGCTCTTACTTGAAGCATTTACACACTGCTTGGTATGTAGAAGCATTTGATAACTATTACTAAGGGGTTATTATAGAGATTCAGTGGGAGCTATCATGTTTAAAACACTTGGGATGACTCACAGTACAGGCTTAATAAATGTCTGCACTTTTTTTTTGTTGTTGTTGTTAAAGGAAGTTGATGCCCCATGGTAGGGGAAAGACCTAGTCTCACAGATATGTGTGAAAATATACACATGAGTGTACACACAAAACACTGTCCTATTCACTCACTTTCACAGAAACGTAGAAATGCTCTAGTACTGGGAGGTATAAAATAACTCTCTGAAACTTGCTAGGTGACATCTACTGTGATCTTGTCCCCACACTGGCTCTTTTGAACCTGTAGGCAGCCTAGCCAGGAAGTCTGGAGAACCATCCAGCAGGTCTTCTTGGGGCTGAATTTTGTTCCTTTGTGTATCCCACTTTTAGTCTAGGCCATCTGGGTTCTCACAGTGGCAGTGAGACAACCACATACTGAAGAGTTCAAGTCCAGTTTTCCTGGCCTTGCCTTTATGACTCTGCATTTGGACTCCCACCCACCCTGTCTTTCCAGCTTTGTCTTCTACTAGTGCTCTGTGTATGGTCTGTGACCTAAGTGCACCTGGTATTCACTCACCTTTGCTAGCACTTCCTTGTCCTATGCTTTTATTCAGGTTGATTCTTCTGCCTGAAATGCTGTCCTCTGCTTTACCTACCTGGGCAATTCTAGGTTCAGACATCTTATTGAGTCAATTTCTGCTATCTTTGCGTGTTCTCTGGACCCATGTTATGGACTTCAGGATATTGTCTCATGTTTATTTATGTGCCCACCCCCCTCCCAGGCAAGAGTGGAGCTTCAGGCAAGATGTTTGGTTCATCTCCATGACATCAGCACTCTGTATGGGGCCTGGGACAAGGTAGGCATCATAAATATTCCATGAGTTGCAGGTAATTGAATTTCTTCTTGGCTTGGAATGGTGTAGTGCAGTTGCTTTTTCCCTAGATTTGGACCCTTTAGTCAGGACTAGGAATTTCCTTCATATTTTTTTTTTCTTCCTTTGGGGATTATAGAAAGTTGTAGTCCTGAAGTGAAAAGAGTCTCTGTGGCCTCCCCCTGAACAAGGAACAATGGGATGTGGAGTTAGATCTGGGCAAGTCCTGGGTCTACCACTGACTAGCTGTATGACCTTGGGCAAACGCCTTATGCTCTCTGTTTCCACACCCATAAAATGAGATCAGCAGTTAACCCCAGGCATGAGGCTCCCCTCAGGGTCTTCTGCCAACAGTATCATTGGCTGCTGTTTCTGTTAACCAACTTTTTCACTTTTTCTACATGGTCCTGTCTTTGTTTAAGAGTCTATCTCTGTTTCCCATCACTTTTCTTTCCTTTACCTCTGGTTTTCTTTGACTCTGTTGAATCTGCTGCCTGTGGTTCTTGTCTTTTGTCCTCTTCTGCACCTCAGCCTGGAGCTCTTCAGAGAAAAGACCAAAAGCCCAGAAAGGCTCAGCTCTGCCTCATCTAGTCCTAGGACAGCTTCTAGGAGAAGCTTTATGTGAACTTGCAAGGAGAGGAAGCAGAGACCAGAGAGGCTCTACAAAGATCTTGACCTCCTAGGCTCTATAATTGGAGATCAGAACTTATTGCTCTTCTGCTTCAGTGGCTTCCCATTGCTCTTAGGGTTTAACCCAGGCTTCTTCCTTGCTTATAGTTTCTTGAGAGACCTGAGGCTCTGCTAACCTTTCCAGCTGCATTCCACTCTGGGTGCCTTGACCTCCTTGCTGCCTCTAACCCACTAGCTCTTGCCTTTGGCAGGCTGTCTACTCTGGCTGCAGTGCTCCTCCCTGCTGATTTGCATGAGGCTGGCTCCTCAGTCTCACCTACTGGTATCATATCTCTTCCCAGAGAAACCCTCCTGGACCACCTTGTCTGAAAAAACCTCCTTCCATTTCCTTTAACACAGCACTCCATCTTTTCTTTAGAGTGCATGTCTCATGTTGTAATTATACATATACTTGTTTGCTGTTCTGTAAGCATCATGAAGGCAAGGACTATGACAGTGTATATTCATTTATTATTTACCCATCCATCCAATATTTATTGAGCCCAACTCCATGCCAGATACCAGGCCCTGGGCTACAAGACAGTCATACTTACCTTCTAGGGGTGGAAACAAATCCATCAAATGGTAGTGCTGTGCTTTGAGCTGCAACAATCCTTGTCTCCCCAACGATTCTCCCCTCAAAGTTTTTTGACATATGAGACTTACATAAGGGATATATATACCAGAGAATACGCTTTAAGTTATTGTTGTTTGTTCTTCTTCTGGAAGGTAAGCTCCATGAAGGAAGGGAGTTTTCGATCTCCAACGTGGCCTGTTGTCATTGCTGAATAAATCAATCAATACCTGGAAGTATTTGGGAAGTGAGTGGGTTTCCAAATGGGTCTCTGCAGCTATTCGATTCAAGCTACAGCTACACAAGCTTTATTGAAATCTCCATGCTGCCTCATACTAATGCATAACCTTGGAAAAGTCACCTTTATCTTATCTTAGTTTCCCCAATGTTGCAATGGGAATATGACGATACATAACTAATGGGATTTTGGAGGAGATGGAGTGAGTTCGGTGAGGGAAAGCACGTAGGAGGTGGCTGGACTGACAGCAATGGAAACTAGTTTTCCAATTGTCATGCAGAAGCTCCTCCTGGATAGATGCCCAAATGCACTCAACCAGTGTAGTAGAGAGTAGAGTAAGGGTTAGTGAGGGAGATGGATTCCATGCTATGGAAAGAAAGAACTTTCTGAAAGCCAGCGTTTCACAAAGAAACGTGATGAGGTAAGTGATGAACGACTGGTCCTGGGGGGCAGGTATGAGTTCATATCGAGAGGTTAAAGTAAATGGACTCTAGCATCGTATGACAGAAAGCTGTCCCTGGGTCGCTGCCCTTGAGAGCCGTAAGCAGGAGGTAGAAATGGACAGTGAGGATGTTGGAGCCAAGTGCGTACGGAGGCCAGTGGACATCCAAGCGGGGCCACCCGACCGCCAGGCAGGGGTGCTTAGGTGGGGGAGGGGCTCGGCAGGATCGGCGGGCGGCGGGACCTCGGCAACGACACGCGCCGCGGCCAGCAGGGGACGCCGCGAGACCGCAGAACCCGCGGCCGGGCCTGACGTCAGCGCCCCGCTTGCTCCGGCTCCCGCTCCCCGGACTCGGCGCCAGTCCCGCTCTGCGCCGCGCTGCTCCGCTCGGGCTCCGGCTCCTCGGGCTCCGGCGGCGGCGCCTCGGCCCCCGCGCCGGGCCCCGGGGCAGTCGGTGGTTCCTGGGCCATGGCCCGCGCCCAGGCGCTTGTCCTGGTGCTCACCTTCCAGCTCTGCGCCCCTGAGACTGAGACTCCAGCAGGTAAGAGCGCGGCGGTCGGACCGGGCTTGCCCAGCGAGCCCCCGGGGCCCGTGGCGTAGCTCGAAGAAAGTGTGAGTGTTGGGTGACTGCGCGTCCAGTGTGCCCTATGTGTACCAGAGTGGAGGGTGTGCAGTTGGGTACTCGAGATATATGACTACGAGCACTGTGTGCCTGTAGTTTTGTGTGGAAAAAAAAAAAGATGCTGTGTATATTTTGTGTCTGCGAATATGTTGGGCTGAATGTTTGTGTGTGTGTGTGTGTGTGTGTGTGTGTATCGAGACATTGAATGTGCGCTATCTTGTGTGTCTGCTTGTGGGAAGTGTTTGTGAGGCCAAGTAGGTTGTATATCTGCTGTGTGCATCTGAGTTTGATTGTGTGGCCGGAGTTGTATCTACTAAATGTGTTTGAATTTGTTTTACATTTTGTATGCCGAGATCAAGAGTGTTGTTTGTTGTGCGTGTGAGAATGGGTTGTGTTCCGTTTTATACGTGTGCTGGGAGTGCTGTGTGATTCCACCCGAGCGTGGATCCGGGAACACGTTTGTGGTGTGTATGCTTGTGAAACCTGTGTTCATGTGCAGTCGTGGGAATGGGTCCGGAACGTGTGTGCCGGGGCACCCTGTGTTCTGTGTGTACGTGTGGGAGTGTCCGGGGTGTGTGGTGCGCGCCTCTGGGGGCCTTGTGGGTTCGAGTAAATGCCGAGGGTGCTGAGAATGCGTGTGCAGGAGTGTGTCTGGGGCGGATGTGTGTGTGTGCGCGCGCGCGAGTGTGTCCATGTGTGCTGACTGCGTGTCTAGGAATGCTGTAAATTGTGGTGCGCGGAGAGGCCGGGGCCGAGTGTGCCCGGGCCCGAGGGGGCGGCGTGTGTGTGTGTGTGTGTGTGTGCGCGCGCGCGTGCGGTGCGTCTGGCTAGAACAAGTTGTCGCGGCTGCGCCCCTCGGCTGCGCGTTCGGCGGAGCCCCGGCTAGGAGGTGAGGCGAGCGGGGAGGACGGACGGGGCCGCGGCTGCCGACTCCGACATGTCGGGCTGTTTGTTGTTTCGCAAGTTCGGCGCGGCGCTGGCGGGCGGCGGATCCAAGGCGGCGCCTCGGCTGCGGGGCAACTAGCCTGGCGGGGAGGGTGGGAGGGCGCTCGCGGGGGCCGCGGGGCGTCGGGGCGCGGAAGGGCGCCCCCTCCGGAGCGCTCCCGAGGCTCCTCGGACGCTGGGGTCCCCCGGGACGCTCCCTGGTCTGTCCCGCAACTTTGTGCGGTTTCCGCGCTGGCCAGGCCAGCTATGTGCGTGTGCGTGTGTGTGAGTGTGTGCGTGTGTCTCCGCACTGTGTCGCGGTGTGATCGCGTTCCCTGGGTGCGTTTCCAAGTCTGAGGTAAATGGGGGGGGGCAGGATGTGTGTGTTCGCGTGTCTAATGTGTGTATCCAGAGCTGTGTCTGTACAGGTTCGTGCGCGCGTCGTAGTGTGTGCAGTGGACTGTGTCGGGGTGTGTGTGTGCGTGCGTGCTCCCCTGCGCGCGTGTCCTCCCCCCCCCCCCAGGACTCGCCCCTTCATCTGACTGGCCCCGGGCCTTCTCCCGGACTACACTCTCCCGGGCCTGCCCTGCCCAGGGCTTCCTATCTCCTGTGCTCCCCTTCTCCCGATTCCTGCAGCCCAGTGCAGAGTAACGGGGAGACGCCCGCAGGATCAGAGCCCAGACACGCGCCGGGCCTCCTCGGCCCCCTGGAGAGACTTCCTGGCGGCGGGCCCTCGGGATCGAGTTCACGGCCCTTCCTCAGCCTCTAGGGCGTCTGGGCTGAGCTTCCAGGGCTCCTGGTCCTCTCGGCCTCCTGCTCCGTGTGGAGGCCTCTCCAGCAGCTTTAGCTTTGACCTCTTGATACTCAAGAGGATGGCCAAGATGCTCCGTTCTTCCCAACTCCTCCTCCCAAAAGCCCTGCGGCAATTTTGTTCCTACCTCCGCCCCTAATAGTTAACCCTCAAGTATGCTTTGCTCCTTCAACATCCACGATGCTACCAGCAACCTAGGTTCCAGAAGGCTGGAGTGCCGCAACTCCTGGCCTTGGGGCCTGTCAGGAACTGAGGGTTGGGAGTAGGACCTGAAGCAAGTCCCTGGGCCTTATTGATGGTGTATGGTTGCTTAGCAGATGGAATAAAAGACAAGTCTAATGATTGCTGCAAAGCTCCAAAGGCTGTGATTTGAAGCCACAGGGACCTTGGTTCAAATTCTGTTTCTGTCTTCCAGTTTCTTGCCAGTGGGAGCTTGGGAAAATCACTTCTAAAGTTACTAGCATAATACCGAAGCCTGTAGTTCAGAGAAGAGGAAGAGTCAACCCTGTTTCTTGCTTTCCTCTTGGGCTGGCCGCCCTGAAGGGGGCTGCTGTATGATTGTCTCTCAGTTGGGATCACCTGGCAGTGACTTGTTCCATGGTGCATCAGCTTTTTGTCCTTGTATTCACTGGAGTTGTGGACAGCAGGAATGAGGGAGAGGCTGCCTGTTGGTTTCAGTTTGGGCAACAAAGGCTTGTCCTGGCGTGGCAGCACACCTTCTCTCTGGGGTTGGGGGAGGGGCTTGGCAGGAGGCAACAAGAGGGACCAGGATGGGGTAGGGAGGCTGAGCTTGTGGGCAGCCTCCTGCCTAGGTCTGGTGACAGGGAGACTCCAGGATGGGATTGCTGGAGGCAGGCTACCACTCTTCCATTCTGCCACCAGCTGGCCTGGGCTGTGAGGAGGCCTTGCCATACAGGGCTGGGTTAGCTTGCATTGCAGGGGGTGCTTTGTGCTCTCCTCTCTTGTCTTCCCTCTCCCAGCTCCCCCTTTGTACATGCTGATGTCTTTTCTTCTTGTCCCCTCTCAGGCCCCTCTCATGTATCCTCACCTCTCTGTCCTCAACCATCTTTCACCAGCAGGAAGGCCCAGCTTCTTCCCTCCACAGTGCCTCCGATCTTCCTAAATGCATGTTTGAAACGCTGGCTTAACCCTTTCCAAGACCCCATCTCTCTAAGGCTTCTACCATTCCACTGGGCCATGTGGCTTGCTTGAGCCCCCACCTGCCTGTCCAGCCCCACCCTGTTTTGTGAGCCTCTAGCCTCACACATTCACTAGAGTACTCTGGATGCCCCCTGCCTACCATCTATTCTACCCAGTTATGCTTTCTCCTCAGAACTCTTAACAGAATCTCTTCCCAGGTGAACCCTGCAACTGTCAGCTCTCAGCTTAGACCTCATCTCCCTGCAACCTTCCCTGGTTATTTTCTGTCCTAGCCCAGGAAGAGGAGAGTGGAGATTGCTTGGATTTTACACAGAATTGTAATTATCATAATTACAGTTTGTCAGTTTTGTCTCCTGTAACGGGTTGTAAGTTCTGTGAGGAAAGGGACCTGGGCACCCCTGGAGGCCTGGGCCAGGCAGCCTAAGTAAATGTATGTGGTATGAGAGAATGAATGAAGTCAAGTGGGTCAAGCTCAGAGCTGGAAATGCCAGATGGGGGCGCATTGACTCCACTGAAGATGGAGATGAAAGGAATAGGTTTTCCCTCCAAGAATCTGGAAAATTCTGCTGGGGGATGGTGTCCTGTTTTGAAAAGTCCATGTTGAAAGCTTCATCTGGGAGCTGTGAGTTGAGGAGTTAAGTCTCTGGCAGAGACTGAAGGGAGAAGTTCCCTGCTGGTAGACCCCTTCCCCCAGCATCCCCATCTCTCTTCCTTGCCTGTCCTGGCCTCTGCCCCACCCCCAGCAGCCACAAGGCCTGTCCAGTCTTCAGGCTAAGCTCTTTGTGAAGAGGCCCCTGGCCGTTGGTGAGGCTTTGAGTCCCAACGGTCAGTGTGAGCGTCAGAGGAGAGGGGGAGAGAGGGGCCTGTGAGGGTTAGGCCCACCCCCTCAAACCCTTAGCCCCAGATCTTGGGGTGGACTGGGTCACAGTCTAGATCCTGGCTGCTTTGGAGAAGAGTCATTTCCTGTGGTACTTCTTGCAGGTGGGGATGGGGAAGGCCCACAGAGGTGTGTGGGTGTGAGGCTCAAACCTGGGCATCCACAACAGGCATGTGTGTATGATTGGGGCGTGGGCCACAGGGGATCTGGGTGGCCAGTCAGAGGGTCTAATCTTCTGGCCACCCTGGTGTGGCAGGGTCTGTTTAGAGGAGGGAGGCAGTAACTGGGGAACTTGGGGGTCACGTGGAGGTCCAGTGGTGTGTGCAGAGTTGAGTGTCCCCTGGCTGAAGTTGATGAACTATTTAAGTGGCAGTGTCTTTATTTCTGGGGTGGGTAGTCCATCCTGGGTGTGGAAGGATCGGGGTGTGCAGTGGACAGCACAGTGCAGCTGGGCCCATCCTGATTCTGGGCCTCTGTGGCTCACCTGTCCAGAGCTGTCTTATCCAGTGGCCCTTTCTGCGTGGATGTAAATCTCTACCTGCACTCTGCATTATAACTGCTTCTGAGTCACATGTGACTAATAAACTTAAATTAGTTAAATGTGATTAAAGTAAAAATTTAATCTCTCAGTTGCACTAGCCAGCCTTCAAGCCCTCAAGAGTTACATGTTCCTAATGGCTGTCATCACCCCAGTCAGTTCAGGTGGAGGACATTACCACCTGGGTAGAAAGTTCTGTGGCAGTGCTGGCTGCATGTGGGGTGTGAGGTGAGGCCAAGGGTCCCCTGGGAGTGAGGCTAGTGGTCTGGATGGACCCTCATTTCTCACCTGAACTGGTATAGTAGCCACTCCTTTGTCTTTTTTCTGCCCTCAGCCTCTGACCCAGTAGTGCTTCCATCATGTGTGACAGGAATGCCCTGTAGACACAGGGTACAGCCATCCTGTAGGTGCAGGGTGATGCTGTGTACTTGCCCCAGACAGAAGCAGAAGGTTCCCCAGCACCCAGGCCAGGCCCAAACCCTCACAGGGCAGATGCGACCCTGCATGGTCAGCTGGTTCTTTCAGAGACAGCCTCATGTTATGCCCATCCTCCTTGAGCCCTCTCCTGCTTCTCTGCCGTATGACCCAGGACTCCAGAGCCTGACAGGCCCTTTCACACCTCTCTCTCTTTGCCCACGCTGTGCCTTCTGCCAGGAGCTGCCTCCTTTCTCATGTCCGCTGCCATCATCCTTATGCAGTGAAGCCTTCGCAGCTCCTCCTGAGGCAGTTGGTCAGATAGAGGCAGTGATCAGATTTCTCCCTTAATGCCTGAATGACTACATGACCTTGTTTTCTGTCTCCTTTTCCTAGTAAGCCAGGAGTCTCCCAAGTACTCAGCTTTATCTTTGTCTCCTCTGGTCTCCAGGACTGTGTTTGGGCAGGTGTCCACTAAGTGCACCATTCTGTGACCCTGGAGGGCAGGATTGGGTGGGGCAGTGTACTTCCTTATGTGGCCCCAGGCAGGGGTTTCCATCCCTTGGAAAGGTCAACTTAATAGATGCTGCTACTGGATGCCTCAGGAGGGCTTGGGCACATTCCCAGGGTGCAGACCTCAGGACCTAGTGGTGTATCAATGGAATAAGGAGATAAATAGTGGCTTGGGGGGGGGCTTGTTGAGATTTGAATTTGGGGACAAAAGCTGGGAGAAAGATCGGGATGGGGTAGCAGAGAGGGGTGTTGTTGCAGGTATCTGATGGGCAAGATTGTACCTGGGGTAGGGGTGACAGCTGGGAGCTGGGGGGCTGTTGGGGACTGGGAGATAGCTGGGGATAGACATAAATCTGGGGAATGGGACAGTTAGCAGTGAGAGGGCAAAGCAGTGTTAGGAGAACAACTGAGAGTGGCAGACAGCTGGGGGATAAGAGATGACAACTGGGTGACGACAGACGCTTATCTGGATAGGCTAGGTGATTCTTAGCTGAGATGGGAACAGTGTCGCTCAGAATGTGCCTGTGTGTGTATTCTTGCAATTTTTGTGTGTGTTTGTGAATCCTTGTGGTTGTGTGTGTATCCCAGTGGTTGTATATGTAAGTAAGTATGCTTGTGCCTACTGTGAGCTGGTCAAAAGCATGGGCTCGTAGGACCCACTGTGTGGATTCTAGTCCTGGTGCCACCACTCCTACCTATGTGACACTTGGTCAGAAACTGACCTCTCTGGGAACACCCTGTATGAGGCTGTTGTGAGGATGTTTTCTGTTTCTGTATATCTAGTCTAGAGCAGGTCCTAGCACCATAAGCATCATGTTATGTGTTACTGTTATGAAGTGTGTGTAGGAGTAGGTATAGGCCACCTGTATGCTCAGAAAAGTTTGTTCTTAACTTCTGACAAGTCTAGACCTGGGAGGAGGTGACAGTGGTGGGAAGGTAGGGGAAGGAGTAACTCACCAGGTTGGTTGGGTCTGGCTCTCCTTTTACATCTCCCTCCTGTTCATCTCACTTTCTGTGCAGGGTCTAACCCAGGAGGTCTCCCTCTCTGCTTCCCTGTCCTGCCCCACACTGCCCTGCCCTGGCTGGGAGCCAGGGAATGAACTTTAATTGTCTTAACAATTTTTCAGCAGAATCTATATTCATTGTTTGCCTGCTAACATGCTGGGGCCCTGCTCAGAGATAAATACCTGGACAATGTGCTCAGTTCTGGACTACCTGCTCCGTGGGTGACAGTGGCTTCATCTTGTGCCCTTGGCGAATCACTGGGGTGGAAGAGATTGGAGGGTGAGGGGTCAAGGTGGGAAGGAAGCCCACAGGGCAGGTGAGGCCTGGGTTCGTAAGCTATGCAGTGAGCCAGCAGCTCCATAGGTACAGGGTTCTGGGAGTCTGGACTCTTTTTCCCTGCCAGCTTGTCCCAGGGAGACGTCTGCAGCTCTTTCTGTAGCACTTTGCAGTGTGCTACGTCATTGTTTTACACTATAAAACTGCACTGCATCACAGCTCTGGTGTGCTTCAGGTATATGAGATCTGGGATTCTTGGACCCAGCATCCTTGCAGTGTTTTGCATCTCAGTCCTGGGCCTCCTGACTGCTGTGGATTGTGCATTGCATTGGGTAGGTGGGTAGGGGTTTCTCCTGAGTTCTTGTATGTTCCACCTCCACACTGTCCCATTGTGCTGGGCCTCCGTCTTGCAGCTGCCCTGCCATTTGTCTCTTTGCAGCTCTCTTCTGTGTGGTAAAACTCTACCAGGAGTCAGGGTTGTATTAGGGGGTGGATTCTCATGGCTTTCTGCACACAGTCCACTCCCTCCCCCTGTGACTTGATAGCCACATTGCATGTTTGCACAGCAGGCCATTCCTGTTGCCCTCTGCAGTGTCCTGCCAGACAGTCCACATTGCATTGGGCATGTGGACTCTCCTGGCCTTTGGCCATAGCACCACGCATCGCATGACCACACTGCAACAGCTGGCGTGCTACCACAACTGCCCCTGCCCCCCTGCCCTCGTGCACTTCTGCAGTGTGCCTTTGCACGACCCTGGGCACCTGGATCCTATTCCTAGGGACAGCTCATCCGCATTCTCTTGTTGCATCTTATGAGACCAGTGTGCCTTTAGCTCATTGAGCATCTCTGTCCCCTTGCTTCACTGCACTGC
>PVKA01017498.1:35096-45858 GCA_004027165.1 Ctenomys sociabilis
GGGAGTCTGTACCTGCACTGCAGCTTGGAGCCACTTTGTTGGGCTTCAGGGCTGGGTACTCTGCCCTGTTCCACCTGCCCGCACTGCACACACCTGGGCTTTTGTGGGCAGCAGCACCATTGCATAGCACATAACATTGCATTTGTATGCTGCACAGGATTCCTGCTGAGTGCTTCTGCCTTGCATCCTATCTGCTTACCTTTTATTGAATTTATTCATTCATTTATTTATTTATTTATTTTGGCGGAACCGGGGATTGAACTCAGGCCCTTGTGCTTGCCAGGGAAGCACTTATTCCACTGAGCCATCTCCCCAGCCCCCTTTAATTGAATTTAGAGGCCCAGAACTCTTGAATTGAACCCATTATTCTACATATCATCTTCACTTTTTAAAAATTAGCACATTTTTGTTATATAAATTGATTTGATTTTGGCTGTTTCATACATACATTGATCATTCCTACCTCCATTACTTTTTTTCCCTTCCCTCCTCTGCTCCTTTTGTTCTCTTCCTCTTCTTTATTTTGTTACTTTATTTTTTTTTTTTCTTTTTGAGACAAAAAGACTCACGGGGTCTTACCGTGTAGTACAGGTTGGCCTTGAACTTACTTTGTAGCTTAGGCTGGCCTTGAACACTTATCAAGTGCTGGGATTAAGTCCTGGGATTGCAGGTGAATGCCACCACTCCCAGCACTTCCTTTCCTTTAATAATAGTCTTCTCTCTGCTTTCATTCTCATTCTCTCCCCACCTTCTCCTCTCTCTTTCCCTCCCTCTCTCAGATCCTACCTTTGAAAGAAAATGTGGCATTGGTTTTCCCGAGTCTGATTTATCTCACTTAACATAATGATCTCCATCCATTTTCCTGCAAATGACACAATGTCATTCTTCTTTTATGGCTATAAGATATTCCACTGTACTTCATTTTTGGGTCACTTCCTACCTGTCCCTTGTGTCTGAGCCTGCCCAACTGTGCTCCTCAAGACTGTACTGAGCTTCTGTGTACCACGGGATTGCTACCACCCAGCAGCTGGTCCTGTATGGTGCTGCGTCCTTCCCTTCCTTGTAACTCTGTACTGTTCTGCCTGCCCGTGCTGCACACACCCGGGTGCAGGGAGCTCCTGCTCTGTGCAGGCCCTGCGCTAGTGTCTGGAGAGGGAGAAGGACCAGTAAGGCTTACTCAGCACTCCCCAGGGTTCCTCTGCACACCCATCCTGCAGCACAGGTTTCCACTGAGAATGTGTGGCGCTTCTGTGCTCCATCAGGACCCTGACTGGTTCCTCTGTATCATACAGGTATCTGCACCTTGGGCTGTGCACATCATGTGCTTTTGGTCCCTTGATCCAACTGGATTCTGTGTCTTCATGCAACCTTTATAAAGTTGCAGATCTTCCCACTGCATGGGTTTGTGCATATCCTATGGCCTTCTACCCACAAATGTGCCCTGGGGGGGGTTCTACAAACTCTGCCAACAGTTCCTCCACACAGCAAGGCCTTCCACTGTACTCTTTACTTCCATTTGGTTTTTATTCCTGGCCTGTGCTTTCCCTTTATACTGCCCCGCTGCTGACACTGGGATTTGAGATATACACTGGACCAGAACACAGGTAGTGGCCGGCTGTGAGCCCCTCTGCTGCAGTTGGCTTCCTTCTACCCTTGCTGGAGATAGGAAGATGTTGGCATGGCCAGGCTTTGAGTTGGCTTCTGTGGGTGGTGCCAGCTCAGCTTTCTCTGTCTGTGGGTTGGCCTGTGTGATCTTCCTGCTTGCAGTCATGCTGAACCTTGGGAGGTTAGGAGGTGATCTTTCTGCCTGCCTTCATTATAATTAGCTTCCTGTCAGTTAATTGGGGCTCTGGTGGACAGCTTTGGGGGCCCTGGCCTCAGCGTGGATGTGTCGACCTGGACAAGAGATGTGGTGAGGTGGCCTCCACGTGCCTGCGCTAGTCATCGTCTTTGAACTGGGTGCATGTGGTCAAGGGCACACCACCTGGGATAATGGATTCCATAAGTCTGGTACTGCTGGTCACCTACTAAACATAGGGCTTGAGGATGGGGTTCCAAGGCATGAGAGACAATCTCTGACTTCCCAAAGGAAGGAACTAGGGGTTTCACAGAACAATGATAGAGTTGTAATTGAACCTGGGAGCCCAGGAGAGCATTGGGCTGCCTAGAATTTGGAAGGTGAACTAGACCAGCAGCATCTATGTGGGATTGTATGTGGGTGCCCCAGATCAGGTCTGGGTCTATGGATATATAAGGTTAGGTGAGATCCTCACTGTGGCTTTTGCAATCTGTTGAGAGACTCAGAGGGGGCAAGTCACCTGCCTAGATCACAGAGGAATTTAGGCGAGCAGCAGGAGTAAGATCCAGGCCTCCTGCTTCCTCATGTGCCCTTGGCACCAGCTTCACGTCACTCTCATAGACTTGTGTGCACGCCCTTACATCCACATGTGGAAATGTGGACATGGAGGTGTGGAGACCCTCCACCAGAAAACTCTCTCATCCTCCTCCAGAGTTTGCTGGACTCCTGACAGCACGTTACTAAGAGCTAGCCAGCCGGATGTGGACAAGCCATCCCCTGCTTTCCCAAATTGTGGCTGACAGTTGCTGAGGCAACCGCCAGCCAGATTTGGGAGATTAGCTGAGGAATGTGGCTGGGCCAGTTTGAGCTGGTGTTGGAGGATCTAGAGGGGTCCTGGGTTGATTCAACCCACTCTTTTGGGGTATCTAAGGAAGGCCTGGTCTTCCTATTCATTGGTCTTCCTATTCACAGGCTAACTTAGACATATCCTCAAGACTTGGATTAAATGGGGAAATGAAGTGTGTGTGTGTGTGTGTGTGTGTGTGTGTATGGGTGTGTATGTGCACATCTGAGTGTGCTGCTGTGTGTGTGATATGTACCTCTCTGAGTGTGATTGTGGTGTGCGCTGTTTGCATCCAGGATAGAGATTTGGAGATCTGAGCTCTCTTTCCTCACTGGTTCAGAGTCTGCTCTTGCCCCTTGGCGACTTGATCCTGAGCTTCCTCCTGATCCTGCAAGACATCACCTGTCCTACCCATGGCTTAGAGAATCCTATCCTACTCAGAGCTTATAGGCTGTACAGCTCATTTCATCACAAACCTCACACTTCTCTGCACTTCAGGCCAAACTCCTCACGCTGACCCTTCATGAGGGGACTCAACTTCCCCTCCCTCCAGTCTCATCTCCCATTGCCTCAGCTGGGCTGAGCTCCTCTTTATGCTTCGGATGAACTGTATTTGCCCATTGCCTTCTTTTGCTGGTACCACCCTTGTTCCTGCCTGACCTCCCACCCATCTCTATTGGTTCCTCCCTGTCCTCAGCTCAGGCTCCACTTTCTGCAGGGAGCCTTGCATCCAGCTCCCTCCCCCTTGTAGCCTGGACTTCTCATCCTCCCTCATTTTGGGAGGTCCCTGAAAGCAAGTTGGAGTCTTGTCATCTTGTGCCTCTAAAATTGCCACCCTGGGAACTGCACAGTACTGACAGGGAACACAGGTTTTGCGCATGACACTGAATTAGTGCTTGTGGCCAATGGCATAGCAATGTACCTGGGGAGAGTGTCACATTACACAGGCATGTGTGCACACCCCCCTACATCCACAATGGGGATGTGGGCATGAAGGTGCGAAGACCCTCCCACCAAAGTACCTCTGCCACCTTCCTCCAGAGTTTGCTCTGGAGGGCCTTATTTTGTTTATCTTTGTCTCCTTGAATAAGGTGAAGGGACTTAAATCTGAGTTTCTCTACATTGTAACTGTGTCACCTTGGACAAAAAACTGCCTGTCTCAGTGCCTCAGTTGTGATCTGTGGAATGGCAGTGATAATAGTAGCAACCTTCTGAGGTGCCAGGAGTCCCCCTGAAAGGCTTCATGGTAATAACTGCGTATGTGTCTTGTTGGAGGAGTCAGTGGAATCTTAGCTATCAAAGTCTGACTTGTTTCTACCCAGGCTAGCAGCCTCCTATAGAAAGAAAGTGGGTCTCTAGCAAGAGCTGGAACATGGCTTTAGGGCTCCTGGCCCCTGAGCTGTCCAGGTTGGAAGTGACAGGAACCTTTCCAGTGCTGTGAGAGTTGATAGCCCCATAACTGGGGTAGCCTAGGGAGGTGAGCTGGGTTCTGTTTGGAGAGACTGGCTTCAGAGGTATTACCTATAGGGGCTGGAGCTGGAACTGGGCCTGGCCTGAGACCCAAGACTGGGGACAGCTGTAGATCAGGGAGAGGCTAAGGGGTCACTCTGGATGGGATTGGTCATCCTGAGAAGTCTTTCTTGGCTGCTAGCCTGGGAAGAAACTAGTCTGACTGTGATAGCTGGGATTCCCCTGACTCCTCCAGTACAGATGCATACATGGACCAACCCACCATTCTTGGTGAGTTACAGGGGTCCTTTGGCAGAGGTCAGAACTCTCTCTGGCTGGAGTTAGTCCCTTTGGGGTCAGTTAGTCTGGTGGTCATTTTGGCTGACGTTGGATAGTATGGGAATCATCTGGATGAGTTGGGTCTCTCTGACAAGGGGAGGTCAGCTGGGAGCTGTTAGAAGGTCAGCCTGTCTGAGGCTCAGCCCTTGGGTTAGTCATCTGGGGCAGATGGTTAACTGGGGGTTTCTCTGGCTGAGGTCAGATGATCTGGGGTTGCTTTGAGCAGAGACCTCAGTCTGAGAAGGACAGTTGGTCTGGAAGTCCTGGCAGGTCATGGGCCCGGCTCAGGATGGATAGGAGGAAGCCAAAGAGCTGATACTCTGGCTGGCCCCAGGGCCCTGGTGAGACATACTGGCAGCTGCCTTGTTTTGCTTAAGGGTCAGCAAGGACCTGAGCGCCAGCCAGGCCTCTAGGTCCTGGACTTTCCCTTTATGCAATCTCTGTGATCAGTGATTGGCTAAGACTCCCTAGGGTCAGGGTCTCCCCAGGCTGAAGTTAGTTATCCCCCTTTCCCTGGCCATTACTCTTTTTGTGCTGTACCATGGCTCTTTTTTTTTTTTTTCTGAGGCCTTCCCAGCACAGTTGGGGTTAAAACCTATCCACCTTCCACAGGACACCAGGCATGGTGCTGACCAAGGCTTTTCAAACAAAGAGGCAGAGAGCCTCTCTAGGGCTGGCCCCAGATGTTACTTCATCAAATCTATTTGGAGCCAGCCTCATGCTACATCTTACCATTCTAGATTTGGATGGTGCCAGGGGGGACAAAGGGAGGCGCCAATGGTGGCAAGCTCCTTAGCGCCCTAACACTTCATGTAACCCACATGACCCATAGACAAGCTGCTGCAATAGCAAAACACAGTGCCTCCAAAACGTGAAGTCATTTGATGAGCTAGTTAAGCTATATGGACCTTATGGCTATCCACAGTACCTGCATCCATCCCAGTGTTCCCACCCTACTCATTTAAAGTGTTGATACTAGGGCCGGGGAGGTGGCTCAGTGGAATAAATGCTCCCCTGGCAAGCACAAGGGCCTGAGTTCAATCCTAAATTCTGGGGAAAAAAAAAAAAAAAGAAATCCCCACACATTAAAGTGTTTGTTTTTTTTTTTTTTTTTTTTTTTTGTCTTTTTGAGACAGGGTCTCACTGTGCAGTTCAGGCTGGCCTTAAGCTCACTTTGTAGCTCAGGCTGGTCTCGAACTCACAACAATCCTCCTGCCTCAGCCTCCCTAGTGCTGGGATTACAGGCATGCGCCACCAGGCCTGGCTTAAAGTGTTTATACTGGTTCTGAATCATGGGAATCTCTTCTGTGCAAGCCACGCAGGATAGTGCTTTCGCATGTGAATTCCTTCAAGCAGAGACCTAGACTGATTGACATTGGTTGATGACTGAATCCCCTGATGTCCGTCAAGTAGGAGTAGTGGTGCCTGACTTGGATGGTGAGGCCTTAGCCACTGTCTGCCCTTGGTGATGGCATCATGCTGGGCTTGTCATAAGCTTGAGATGATTGGTGGTGACCGACATTACGGAGGACCTACCCAAGACCTACCCAAGAACCCCAACTGCCTGTATGAGGGGTATGCTGGAAGGATGAAATAAGAATCAGGGACAAATTTAGTAATGCATGACAGGAGGGCCGGGAGGTCAATGCCTCAGGATGGGCAGAGACAAAGACACTCTGAGCCAGCTGCTATTTATTAGCCTGTGTAGGGGAGCGGGTGGGGAGGCTCTTGGAACAGCCTAGAGGCAGCAGTGGGCAAGTTTAATATCTTAAAGGAAACAAGCCAAGGTGCATCTCCATATCCTGGGTGCCAATTTCACTGAGTGAGAGGAAGGTGATTTCTTCTTTTCAAAACCAATCCAACAGGCAGGTAGGGCAAAGAGCATTTCCGATAGATGCTATGTGCTATGTCCATTTACAATTCATGGTACCCAGCAGTGACTGTTGATGACATCATAGCATTCTTCAGGGTTTGGGACCTACTCTTCCAGGTACAGTGAGGATAGAGGGACATTGAGGTGTAGTCAGGAGATCTCCATCCATTCAAACCCTGCCTCTGTCACTAGCTGTGTGACCTCCAAGAAAGTCACTCAGCCTTTTTGGGCTTCAGTTTCTTTAGTAATTTGAGGAATAATTCTAGTTCTGAATCTCATACGATTGTTGCGAGGTTACAAAATGATGAAATAATGATAACTAATTTTTATGAAGGAGAGTTTGGTGGGTGATTGTGTGGTGGTGGGGATCTGGGAAGTACTGGGACTTTGTGCAAGAGGTCTTAGGAGGGGTTATTGTGGGGAAGGACTTTGGAAAGAAGCAGCGAAAAGGAGGGGAGAGGGTGTCTGGGTAGTGGGAGTGGGCAGTGGTGAACATGGGGGCAGTCTTCTGGCCACAGCCCTGCCTTAGCCCGGAGTAACGAGCCCTGTCCTCACAGCTGGCTGCACCTTCGAAGAGGTGAGTGACCCAGCAGTGCCCTGTGAGTACAGCCAGGCTCAGTATGATGACTTCCAGTGGGAGCAAGTGCGGATCCACCCTGGCACCCGGATCCCTGCGGATCTGCCCCACGGTGAGCCTCTTCTCCATCAGCTTTCCTGTCACCTCTCGACCTTATGTGTAATGACGTACACAACACAAGATGTGTAGCTCTCCAGACTCTTAACTGTGCAGGACCAGTCTCTTCCTTTGTGAAATGGGTAGGAGTTCAAGTCATTAAAAGCCCTTATAACTTAGAACCTACTCCCCAGCAATCCCTTTTGCAGCTTGGCTCAGGGTCTACCCCAGTCCCAGCAGGTCTTCCCCAACTCTCCCTGAGTCTCCAGTCCTGCTCATTCCCAGGTAGGGAGCTGCTGACAGACAAAGAGTCTGGGGTTGGATGTTCCTCTGCCTTCTTCCTGGGAGCCCCAGATCCTCCCCGACTTGTGCTTTTCTCTACCTGAGGATGGGGCACTTCAGGCATTTTGAGCACTGGACTGGGAGTGAGGAGACTAATGATGGTACAGTGCCAGCCTCCTACTCAGATGATGACTGTTGTAGTTCTCATTCCACAGTCATGAAGGCATGGGTTCAAATCCTGGCTCATCACCTTACCAGCTCTGGCACCTTGGACGTGTCCCTTAACTTCTCAGAGTCCCCATAATCTTCTCTGCGAAGTGGGGACAGCAGTAACCCATTTCACGGGGTCACTAGATATGGCCATAAAGAATAGAGCACAGGAGTGGCACAAAGAGCTTGTCAATTGCTTTTGTTGGAGATACTTGAGACATCTCACTTACTAGAAGCCCTCTTCACTGGATGTAGAATCAACTGGAAGTTAAAAAAAGGATAAGGTGGTTGGAGGCTAAATTAACTTTATTACTCATAAGTCCTGTGTCACAGGACACAGATGATGGAAGAACAAAACTGACTTTCCAAAGGAACCCTAGGGCTCAGGGCAGCCTGACACATGCTTGGCTTTTGGGTAGAAGACAGTAGCTTTGGATTCACCCCACTGACCTCTGCCTTGCTTTCTGTCTCAAGCAGAACAGTGCCCAGGGAGAAAGGGGAGAGCACAGATTGGTGATTAGTGTAAGCCCCGAGCTAGATCCTGAGAGTGCTGAGCAGGTGCTCGGGCCCTGACTTCCTGGTGCTCAGTCTAGGGAAGGTGTCTGTGTAGGGTGGCATGAAGGATGGAGATTCACACTGAGGAGAGAGCAAGAGAGAAGAAGAATAGAGAGAGCAAGTGGTTCAGGGAGTAGATGAAGGTGAAAGGAGGGATGCAGAGTAAGGAGAGAGAGACAGAGGTAGAGGGAGGAAGTGGAAAGAAGAAAGATTCAGATTGGAAAGGGAGCGCTCACAGAGGACACTACCATGTATCAAGGCTAGAAGTGGCCCTTCCTGGATGGGGATAGGGACCTGGAGTTTTGTTTACTACCCTGCCAGGGTTGATTCTGAGCTGCCTCTACAGGCTCTTGACTCAGAGATGAATGAGATTCCTTCCAGCCAGACCCTGGGGAGCCCTCCTGGAAGGAGATGCGAATGTGCTTGTGTTGGCAGGCAGCCAAGCCTGGGAGGAGGTGGTGCTAGGTGGCTGTGGGGCTCCCCGGGACAGCTGCTGGGGCCTCTCCCCCCAGATGGGGAGCCACCATCCCTAGCCAGATCCTTTGGAGTCCTTGTCATTCTCCTCCCCCTGCCTCCTGAAAGCGTACAGCCTGGATCCTCAGGCTTTCTCCAGGTTGGAAATCAAGAGAATTTGTGTCCCAGGAATCTAGACTCCAACTGGAGGCTGGAAGAGAAGCAAATCCTTTCATTCAGTGTCTGTCCCACATATTCATTCAGCTTGGATTCAGAGCTGTGCGGGGGCATGGCAGACCCTGCAGGCTGATGGGGAGACAGAGGTGTACTTTATGAATGGTCTAGGGCCTGAGGGAAGCACAGCGTGGGATGCAGAGAGAGGGTTTAGAAGCTGAGGCCTCCTTAGGAGGCCTGACATGTGCTAGACTCTTGACTTCTGAGATGAATTACCTGCCTTCAAGGTGGCACGGGGCACTGAAAGCTGCATCTCTGGTAGGGTACTGGCTTGGCAGAGGGTGAGGAGCCACAGTGGGTGTTTAGAAGGCCTGTTTGTGTGTTTTCTGCAGTTTCAGTGTTCTTTAGGCAACATGCTGTGGAGAGGAGAGACCTACCCTGTGAGTCAGAGCAGGGGCCAGAATGCAGTCTGAAGCCCCGAGTCCTGGTGTGCCCAAATGCCCTCTGCCCTTTGCTCTACCCCCAGCCTGTCCCTCCCCTCAGCTCTTTCTCTTCCTCCTCTTGTTCTAGGTGCCTACTTGATGGTCAATGCTTCGCAGCATGCCCCAGGCCAGCGGGCCCATGTCATCTTCCAGAGCCTGAGTGAGAATGACACTCACTGTGTGCAGTTCAGCTACTTCCTATACAGCCGGGACGGGCATAGCACTGGCACCCTGGGTGTCTATGTGCGTGTTAATGGGGGCCCCCTGGGCAGTGCCGTCTGGAATATGACTGGATCCCAGGGCCGTCAGTGGCACCAGGCTGAGCTGGCGGTCAGCACCTTCTGGCCCAATGAATATCAGGTGGGCTGGGTTCAGCCTTTGGTCAGTCTGTGCCTGGGGGTGAGGGCAGAGGGATAACATCTTAAGCTTGGCGGAGGTTGCAAATTGTCTGCAACCTCCTCCAAGCTTAAGTATCAGGAGTCAATCTGTGGTTCAAGGTTGGAGTTAGTCTGGATTAGTTTAGCTTTAGCATATGAAGTCGTTGCTAGGAGTAGCATGTAGCTGTGGTGGGGGGGGGGGCGGGTTGAACACTGCCACCTGAGAACCTGTCTGGTTGGGAAGAGTTTGAGGCCTTGTTCTTGACCTTGCTGTCTGCATGCTGATACCCTGCCCCAAGCAGTTGGCTTGGTAGGGTGGGTTGGTGTAAACTGGGCTGTTAAGGTTTGGGCTGGGTGCCCCCCAAAAGAGGACTCTCATGGGCAGCCTCCCTATATGAAGGCCAGGGGGATGTCAATGTGACAAGGACCCTCCCCCCTCCCCAGGTGCTGTTTGAGGCCCTCATCTCCCCAGACCACAGGGGCTACATGGGCCTAGATGACATCCTGCTTCTCAGCTACCCTTGTGGTGAGTCCCAGCCCACTGTGGGTGCAACTGTGGAGAGGTGAAGGGTGTGGGTGGCCACTGCTCCTGGCTGTAGGGGTCTCAGGCCCAGCTCATGCCATGATTCTTATTTCCCCAGCAAAAGCCCCGCACTTCTCTCGCCTGGGCGACGTGGAGGTCAACGCCGGGCAGAATGCATCTTTCCAGTGCATGGCGGCAGGACGCGCTGCCGAGGCCGAGCACTTCCTCCTCCAGGTGAGGAGAGTGCAGCCTGCAGCCTTGGTGGCTTAGAGGGCAGGGGCAATGTGGGCTGCTTGAGGCGGAAGTTCTTCCTTCAGCCTTCAGGAACCGTGCCCCAGACTTTGTTCTGCCCTTTGGGTCCCCCGGCACTTCAGGGCAGAGCACAGTTCCAGGAACCCTAGTAATAGTGGAGCCAGAACAGTGACCCCTCATCCTGGCTCAGGGTCCCTCTTTCCGTGGTGCCCACCCTCAACCTTCTGACTCCTCTCCCCCCAACAGAGGCAAAGCGGAACGCTAGTGCCCGCAGCCACTGTGCGTCACATCAGCCATCGGCGCTTCCTTGCCACTTTCACGCTGGCCGCCGTGGGCCGCGCCGAGCAGGACCTGTACCGCTGCGTGTCCCAGGCACCGCGTGGAGCTGGTGTTTCCAACTTTGCTGAGCTCATCGTCAAGGGTCAGCGAGCGGACAGGGGCCCACGAGGGGCGGGGCGGGAGGAGGGGGCGGGGCAGG
>PVKA01017499.1:0-37657 GCA_004027165.1 Ctenomys sociabilis
AGAGAGAGAGAGAAAGAGAGAGAGAGAAAGAAAGAAAGAAAGAAAGAAAGAAAGAAAGAAAGAAAGAAAGAAAGAAAGAAAGAAAGAAAGAAAGAAAGAAATGGTTTCATTTTGATTAGAGAAGGTCTTTTGTGTGTGGGTGCATGTATAGTGCTCTACCACTGAGCTAGATCTCCAGCCCCTGCATTAGGCTTTTTAGAGTTTTAGCAGCTCTTTTACTTTAAAACTATGGTTTACATATAATCTTTACCTTTGATTGCCAGTGTCATAAAGTTGATGTCCTTTCTGTACTGAAAAGGTAGTACATTATACGCCACTAGTTTAGGGTGCCTTACTGACTAAGCTAAGGGCAGTTTATGCCCACACACAGCCCTAATTCAGAATGAGAGCAGCCAGGAAAGCTTATCCCAGCCCAATTAAAGGAGAGTCTGTGAGGTGAGGCTTTACCTTTGCTGATCCTGTTGATTGTCTCCCTGTGGATTAAAGACAAACCTTCCTTAACAAGCACATTGAGAAGCTTTGGTTTTCAAAACTCTCTAGGACCAGTAATTAATCCAAGTGGTAATGAGGACATAGCACTGAATCTGGAAAGGAGTCATTTAACACTTTCACTACCAGACAGCTAATTTCCCTCTTCATAGTTTCTTTGGCCCCTAGCATTATTTATATGTGAGACATAAAAAAGTCCCTTGTTGGAAAATATCTTTTTCAATGAAGTCAGATTGTCATGATGCATTTGAAAGTTAACAAAAAAAAATAATAATAATCTATTCTCAAAAGTGTATAGACTTGAGAAATTAACTTCTACCAGAAAAAAATTTTCTTTACTTCTTTTATCTTAATGATAAACTGTATACTTGGTAATTGGCACTTTGAAAAGTTAAGATCTTCCTCGTAACTAGAACTTGCACACCAGCAGCTAGTTTCACTCCACTTCCATTTTTTAACTTTTCAGATTTTCCCTGAGGAAGTTCCCTTCCCATTCTTCTGCCTCTCATGGTAGCCCTAGTATCTTCTTCCTGAGGATTTGAAACATATCTCTCCAAGAGAGTTCTAAAAAGTTGAGAAGTTTGAAACATTTACTGACTGTATTGTGTTTTCTTTACTCACGGTTACACTTGAATAACATTTTCTGACAATTTTCATTATTAATTGCATATATATTTTTTAATGCTCAAAAAAAAAAGCCAGAGAATAAGTCACCTAAACTTCTTCATTGGAGGCTTCCTCAGTGTACAGAGCTGGCCAGATGATCAGATAAGTTCCTCCTTGGAACTTTATTTTTCTTTCTTTTCTAAAAATTTTTCATTCATATTTATCCATTTTCACTCTGTTGTCTCTCTTTCTCTCTCTCTTTCTCTCTGTCTCTCATTTTTAAGACAGTCTTACTGTATAATTCAGGCTGAATAATTCTCAATATATAATTCAAGCTGGCCTTCCAGTGACCCTCTTGCCTCAGCCTCCCAAGTGCTAGTATTTCAGGCATATAACACCATCCTGGTTCTTTCTCAGTTTCTGTGATTTAAAGATAAAAATCTCAACCAGACATATTAGTGCATGCTCATGCCATGTTGGAATGAGAGAGACTGAAACAAAGAATTGCAAGTTCAAGACCCAGTTGAGCAGTTTAGCAAAACCCTGTCTCAAAATTAAAAACACAGAAGGGCCAAGGATGTAGCTCAAGGCAAAAGGCCCTGAATTCAATTCCCAGCACCATTAAATAAATAGTTGTTGTTTTTTTTTTAAAGAGCAAGAAGAAAGCCTCACTTACCTTTTTGTCAAGTGGTTATATTTGTGTTAGATTCAAGCTGTTACTGAATCTTCTGCACTTGGAAAAAAAATACATAGATATAGATATATTCAGCTTGTTCCATTTTCTTTCTGAAAAGGAACAGTTTTTGTTTTTGTTTTTTTTACTCCCATAAAATCAGAATTATGGTGGTACACTCTTATAACCCCCAGCACTTGGGAGGCTGAGTCAGGAGGATTGTTACAAGTTCAAGGCCAACCAGAGCTACAAAGTGAGTTGAAGGCCAGCCTGAGCTGCATTGTGAGACCCTGTCTCAAAAAGGCACAAAAATAAAAAGCCTACTTACTGTAGAGTTGTTGAGAAAAGATGGCTAATACTGAAGTGAAAATAAAGCTGCTGCTCATTCAGTGCAACTGTATATCAATAATTGTTATCAGTAATTTTCTCAATTGAGCCTGTATGTTTGCCGTTATCACTGTTGTTTTCCAGATGAGAAAATAAGATTTAAAGAGAGTTGGGATTCACAGCCAAGTGAGTCTAGTGCTCATGTTGGTAGAATGAGCTGACTTAGTGGAAGTAGACACTAGCTGGGCATGATGGTGTTTGTGCATCTAATTCTAGCTCTCAGAAGGCTAAAGCAGGGCTGGGGAGGTAGCTCAGTAGAATAAGTGCTTGCCTGGCAAATTCAGGGTCCTGAGTTCAATCCTCAGTACCACACACAAAAAAAAAGAAGGCTAAAGCAGGAGAATCATGAGTTCAAGGTGCTGGTTTCATAGAAAATCCCTAAAAATATGTAGGACTATGGTCTGTGAGTGTTAAAGCCTTTTCTGGCACTTTATATCTGAGACAAGAAAAATACACCTCCCAAGAAGAGAGAAATAACTTTGAGATGCACTTTCTTAAAATAACTGTAAAAATGACCTCATGAGCCAGTTGATAGCAAAGGTTTGCAAATTGATACTTTTCTATTAGCTTGATGCAGCAGTACCAACCTATGTGGAGTGTTCTACCCTGTCATGCGGGCAGGAACCTCTCTGCAGGAGGGAACCTAAGGAGGTGAGGTTGAGGTTATCAGTGTAAATACTGTTAACCAGAACTGTCTTTGTTGTGTGAATATCACTGATCTGGGTTCCTATTATGTAACAGTTTGTTTCATCTTAAGGTAAAATACTATTCAATATTTATTATAATAAGAATTCTAAGGGGGCTGGGGATATAGCTCAGTGGCACAGTACCTGCCTGTCAAGTGCAAGGTTCTGAGTTAGATTCCTGGAACAAAAAACAACTTTTTTTTTTTTTTTTTTTTTTTTTTTTGCGGAACCAGGAATTGAACTTAGACCCTTGTACTTGCCAGGGAAACACTTATTCCACTGACCCATCTCCCCCACCCAAAAAATTTTTTAAGAAACCTGATAGATAAGATTCTCAGCATTAAAGTGTTGCTATAGTCCTTTCCAGGATGAAGCATTACTTTTATATTTTATTGTAAATATTCCAGATAGATAGATGGCAGGGGGCAGCATGCACCAGGTCCTTGAGTCTGTCTCTTTCTCAAAACAGCCCTCTCCATTGTTTCACACTACAGAGGCAGAGCAGATGGTCCTTAGAGGATGCAAGATGCTATTTCTCTATGCAGTAGCATTATAGACCATCAGGTAAAGTGAGAGCAGTAGTCTGGGAAAAGTTCTAAAATTATAACCTGATGAACTACTTTTCTTGCAAAAAATTATTATCAGTGATAAAGAATATTTGCAAAATAGTTGGCCTTGGCATACACAGTTACCATGCCAGGAAATAAAGAAGAATGATAGTACACTGGTTCAAAACCTGTTTGGTCTGGATTTGATTTGTAAAACTAACTGAAGTCTATAATACACTTAAAATCATAGAAATTTACCTCTATAGGCAAGATGCATGGATAGTGGCCTACCTTATTAGAAACTTTCTAGAAGAACATTAAGGGTTTACCCCCCCCCCTTTTTTTTTTTTTTTGGTCTTTTTGAGACAGGGTCTCACTATGCAGTTCAGGCTGGCCTTAAGCTCACTTTGTAGTTCAGGCTGGTCTCGAACTCACAACAATCCTCCTGCCTCAGCCTCCCGAGTGCTGGGATTACAGGCATGCGCCACCACGCCCAGCTTCCCATTTTTATTAAATAGAAAATATTTGGCTGGGTGAGGTGCCAGATGCCTATAATCCCAGCATTCAGGAAGATCACTTTGAGTTTGAGGCTAGCCTAGGCTGCAGAGTGAGTTCAAGGCCAGCTACCTAGCAGGACCCTGTCTCAAACAAACAAACATGGATCAGACATGTCAGACATGATGGTGCAAGCCTGTAATCCCAGCACTTGGGAGGCTGAGGCAGGGGATCATTGCTGCAAGTTTGAGACCAGCCTGGACTATAAAATGAGCTCAAGAGCTCAAAACCAGCCTGAACTGCACAGTGGGACTGACTCTCTCTCATCGTCGTCGTCGTCGTCATCATCATCATCATCATCATCATCCCTTTTGCTGAATTGCCTAGTATTTTGTACTAGCTCTTCATTCAATATTCAATTCTCTGGGTGTCAGATACACAATGATTTCATCTACAACTACTGATGATGTGCCCTGCTCCTCACTTCTTATTCCACTCTTCTCTAATTGCATTGGTTACCACATCCAGAGCAAGGTTTAAAACACTTTGACTTGAATATCTTTAATGCATGGAAACTGTAGAAGGGAAATAACCTCTAATACCAGTAGTGCCTTAGAAGGCAGAAATCAAACCTGGGGATAGTTATTCTCAATCTTTTAGAAGAAATCTACAACAAGTAGCTTTAGGTTCCCTTTAACAGCATACAGGGGCTGGTGAGATAGCTCAGCAGACTAAAGCACCTGCTTAGGCAAGTGCAGGGACCGCAGTTCAATTCCTAGTACCACATGCTGTGCCAGCTCTGCCCTCAGGGCTGAGCCAGCCAGAGTCTAGGTGTGGTGACACGCATCTGTAATCCCAGCACTGGGGAGGCTGAAAGCAGGAGGATCTCCATGAGTCTGAGCTGTGTAGTAATACCCGCAACCAAATACATTAAAAAAGAATAAAAAATACATCGACCTCTCCATCAACTGGAGCTCTAGTAAGCAGGGGAAGGCAGCGTGTTTCAACTATCATATTGGAAGTTCTCTGGGACCCAGTAGGAAGATGCTCTGTTTCATAATCTTAAGAATTTGGTAGGTGAGGGCTGGCTAAATAGCTCAGCAGATTAAAGTTCCTGCAAGCAGGCGTAGGTTCGGGGGTTCAACCCCTGGGCCTACTGTGCCAGCCTTGCCCCCGGGGTGTGCTGAGATGGTAATTGAGTTCAGGTGTGGTGGTACATGCCTGTTATCCCAACTCTTGGGAAGCTCTAAACAGGTAGATGACTAGGAGTCTGATCTAGTAGTGAGACCCTGAACACCCAGTAGACCCTTCCCTAAAAATACAAAAAAAAAAAAAGAATTTGGTGGGTGATATGAATTTCATCAGGACTTCATGCATACAGATGTGACCCTCTTCTCTTCTAGGCTCAGCTTCGGGCATTTATCCCAGAGATGCTCAAGTACTCTACAGGTCGGGGGAAACCAGGCTGGGGGAAAGAAAGCTGCAAGCCCATCTGGTGGCCTGAAGACATCCCATGGGCAAATGTTCGGAGTGATGTCCGCACAGAAGAACAGAAGCAGAGGGTGAGGTTCCTCTGACCTGCTTTGCCCATTGCCTTTCCATTCTGGATCAGTTGCCTCAATTTTTGTCACACTTGTTTCCTATGCTAAAAAGACTACAAAAATTTGTGTAGCAGTCCAACTTTTCCTCCAAAGAAGTTTAATGTTCTCTGAGGCACAGCCTTTCTCTTTCATCACTATAGAATACCATAGACCTGTGAATTTACACTTTGACTTCCTAGTTGCTTTTGGGAGCATGTTTAATTTTATAAGATCTTGTGAAAACCAAAAGAACTCCAAGTGAAAGTATTCATCACTCAAGACTTGAAATATCCTTCTTTCTGATTGGCAAGAATCACTGTCCAAAAATATAAATATGGTATTAGATATGATATCTACCAAGTGAGTCTGCTACTAAGGAAACTTTAAAAAGAAAGACCAAACTAGATAACATCCCTTACTTTTTCTGCATGCTTTTCTTTGGATAGAAGTGTAATATGCAATTCTTAGCCAGGATACTCTTTTGTGAGAAACTTAAATTTGGCATCGGATTGGAATAGAGTGTAAAGCCAAAAAGTAAGTCAAACATGATCAGGAAAGAAACCAATGGAAATCTTTGGTACCTGGTTCTTAGTTCTTGGTGCCAGAATCAGTCTGTGGGAAATAAGCCTGAGAGACTTTGCTCTATGTGTGGTTTGATTTCATTTGATAAGTAGGCAGCAGGTTATTCCATAGTGGGACTAAGTCTCTGTGGCTTACTGTACTTTTCCGGTCTTTTTTGGTGACAGGTTTCCTGGACCCAGGCATTACGGACCATAGTTAAAAACTGTTATAAACAGCACGGGCGGGAAGATCTCTTGTATGCTTTCGAAGATCAGCAAACACAAACACAGGCCACCACCACCCACAGCATAGCCCACCTTGTCCCATCACAGACTGTAGTGCAGACCTTTAGCAACCCAGATGGCACTGTCTCACTTATCCAGGTGAGTAAAGTTCATGATTTCTGGGGAGCTATTTAGCAGGGTTCCTGCTTCACAGTAGAAAAAGCTGTCTTGTACAAACTCTTGTGAGCTCCCTAGAGATCCTTAAGTTTTTTACCTAAAATTCACTCCTGATCAATATTGTAAATTGCTTACATTTTACTTATTTCAGAGCTATGAGCAGGTTTTCTGAACATTTTCAAAACAAAGCACTTTTGTTGTTTTTTTTGAGAACAGGGTCTCACTGTCCAATTCGGTCTGGCCTTGAACTCACTATATAGCTCAGACTGGCCTCAAACTTGAGGCATTCCTACCTCAGCCTCCCAAGTGGTGGAATTATTGGCATTTGCCACTTTGCCCAGCTGCAAAGTACTTTTTTTTTTATGTTTCCTGTACCAGGGATCAAACTTGGGATCTTGCCCTTTCCAGGCAGGTGCTTATGCCACTGAGCTACACCCCAGCCCTTGCAAAGTACTTTTGAAAGCTTCTCACTGTCAGGAGCCTGGGAATATTCTGAATTACTTCTGAGTGTGGTGGTATGCACCAGTAATCCTAGCTACTAGTAGGCTGAGACAGGAGGATTGCAGCAAGTTAGAACCATATTGAAACTGTCTCAAACAAACTCAGAAAGAAAATAAAGTGCCACTTTTGAGATGAAACAATTTTTTGACAGCCTGTAAAGTTAAGGTGGGGTAAGAGTAGGAAATTAGTTGACTGCCTCTGTTGTATTGTTTTGTTTAGTTGAAGTAAAATTCTGAAACTTGCATCAATGTTCAGTAATTCATTTCACATCACCAGATGTATTAATCTCTTTATCTGTGCTCTGACTTTGGTGTTTAGTGGATCTTTAGTGGATCTTTGCTAAGGAAGGCCCATCCACAAAGACTGATCACTTTCCATGATTCTGTTCAGGTTGGTACAGGGGCAACAGTAGCCACATTGGCTGATGCTTCGGAATTGCCAACCACAGTCACTGTGGCACAAGTGAATTACTCTGCTGTGGCTGATGGAGAGGTAAGAGAAAATATCCTGTCTCCATCTATTTAAATACTTGGATGAATGGGTAAGGGAGAACTGAGAATCCAGAAGACAAAAGTCCTAGCCTAGCCTTCACATGGTTAGCATTATGTTATTGAAACCTTTTCAGCACTGTGCCATGATAGTTTAGGGAGTTATGCCATGTATATATATTCTGACATTAAAATTCATGGACCACTGTCGCCAATACCCAACTAATAGGAACTTATAGTTTTACATTTGCAATGAAGCATTTTGTATAATACACTAGAAAAAGGATTGTCTGTCTTATCCTTCTCTATGAGAAGAATCACTTGAGGGCCTAGTCTGCAGAAAGTATTCAATAAGTTAAGTAAGTATAAAGAAATAAAAAATTCTGTAGTCATAAACACTTTAAAGTTAATCAGGGACAAATACAAATAATAGAGATGTTTAGAATTAAACACAAATATGGTTTTCAAAATGTGGAGGGCTGGGGATATAACTGGGTGGCACAGCACCTGTTTGGCAAGCATAAGGTCATGAATTTGATTCCTGCTACTGAATAAATAAATATGGAATAATTATCTTAACTTTAAAATATATCATAGCTGTGTATGATATTAAGGAGGAATGTTCACATGAGCTCACAAGTTCAAGACCAAAGACTGACCAAATAGCTCAGTGGATTAAAGCGCCTCCAAGCAGGCACAGGGGCTGAGGGTTCGATCCCCAGGCCTGCTGTGCAGGCCCTGACCCCCAGGGTGCACTGAGATGGCAATTG
This sequence comes from Ctenomys sociabilis, assembly GCA_004027165.1. Taxonomy (NCBI): domain Eukaryota; kingdom Metazoa; phylum Chordata; class Mammalia; order Rodentia; family Ctenomyidae; genus Ctenomys; species Ctenomys sociabilis. The sequence goes on from PVKA01017499.1 coordinate 8,186, forward strand.
AGACTGGGCATGGTAGTGTGTTCCTGTAATCCCAGCTCTTGGGAGGCTGTTAACAGGAAGATCACCAGGAGTGTAATCTTGTGGTGAAACCCTGAACACCCTGTAAATCTTTCACTTAAACACATACACACACACACACACACACACACACACACACACACACACACAGTTCAAGATGAGCATGGGCAACAAGGCAAAATTAATTAGTTCTCATTTTATGACATTTTTAAGTGTAAATAGTATGAAAACTTATTCTGTCCTCTGATGACAGAAGACCACTAGGTGATATTAAGTGCTTTGAGTGCAAGAAACACCAAAGTAGGATGATGTTTGATGATAATGCTATGTGATTTTGCTGGAGGAAATAAAATGCCAAACTGCAAACACATAAAAGACAAGAATCTTAATGAGAATTATTATACATGTAATAGTTTTGTTTTTTTTTTTTTTGGCCTCTGGCTTTTGCTATGGTTCCACAGGCATGCATCACCGCGCCCAGGTTGCAGGCGGGGCCAGGCAGCACACTGGTATGTGGGGCCAGCATGGCATAGGGAACCAGGGATTGAACCCTGGTCCCTGTGTTTACCTATGCAAGCTCTTAACCCGCTGAGCTATACTGCCGGCCCCTATACATGTAATAGTTTTGAAATAACACAAGCCATTTTGAGGTTTTTTTAAAAAATGAATATCAATATTTCGGGTTTTTTTTGTTTTTGTTTTGAGACTGGGCCTTACTATGCAGTTCACGCTGGCCTTGAGCTTACTTTGTAACACAGGCTGGTCTCGAACTCACAGAAATCCTCCTACCTCAGCCTCCTGAGTGTTGGGTTTACAGGAATGTGCCACCACTGAATGACACATCGCGAAATATAAATAAAGTGATATGTGCCATCCATGCAGTGAAATCTTGTGGCCCCCTAAGCCAAGCACTGTAAGTGCGTACAAAATAGTAAAGCCTGCTCTTTTCTGGAAGGAACACACAGGCAAGTAGTGGCAAGAGAAAACCCACAGATAAGCATTGTGGTGAGATAGAGTGGTAGCAGCAAGCCCAGGGTACTCTGGGGCCCTGAGAAGAGAAGCCTCAGTCTCGGACTGTGTGGAAGTGGTGTTATTTCATGAAACACTTCCTGGAGGGAGTTGCACTGAGCTCAGGGGATGAGTTATGACTAATAAAGCAAGGGGTGCAGGGATGGGAGAAACAAGGCAGAGGCACTAAGTTACAAAGCCTGGAATGGCCATGGTGTACTCTCTAGCTAATTTGAAAGGACTGTATAGTGACTAACTCAGAAATACAGCAAATCTAATAGGACATCTTCAACTATTATCCCTGCCCCTTTTGGGGCATAGATGGTAGCATAGATAAGTGTCACAGTAGCTCCCAATAGATAGGAATTGAGAGCAACAAGGGCTCAAACAACCCAGCCAATATGCTGAGATTCCAGGATAGAGAATGCCAATGGATGAAAGGACTGAACCTAATTTATGTATCACCTGCCATATTTCTCTTCCTATTTCTTCCAATTTACTTCCCAACATCTACCATCATCCCATTAATCTCATGCCATATAATTTTGGCAATGACTGTGTTTGTGGTGAAACATAACTTTGCTGAGTTCCTGCCACTGGAGTTTGGGGACTTGGGAACTGCCATGAGTCAGGCTCAGGGAGAGAGCAGTACTGTGATGGCTGCAAGCAGGGCTGGGTCAGGAAAGAGGACCCAGTTGTATGTAATGGTGCTGCCAGCTCCAGCAGCTGCTTCTGGTTTTGGTGAGGCCATGTCTCCTTATGTAGTTCAGGCTGGCCTTAAGCTCACTGTGTAAGCCAGGCTTGTAGAAACAGCTGTTTTTTATTTTTGAGTACAATCATTGACCATCTAAAAATTGATATTGTAGCTTGCTGTCCAAAGTGGCATTGTTGCCACCAAGGCTCATTGGAGAAGTGAGCTCATACCTTGGGAATCAAGAGTCTGAGAACCTCTACCTCTGTAGCAAGGGGCCATGAAAACTTGCTGGCACTGTCTTCTTAAGAAAACCCAAAGCACCCTCTTTTAAGGGAGCTTAAAAGAATGTCTCATTCTCTGGAAGGCTTTTGAGAAACATTCTGGGAAGCATTATCATAATCTTAGGTGCTAATAAAACCAAATCAAGAAGTATCTTAAATATCTCTCCTTGAGCTTTTGACACTTTCTTAGGGACACAATAGTAGGCAGGTACAAGACAAACAACTGAGCCTGGCCAGCATTGTGAAGTAGGGACAGTAGAGCCCCAGGAAGCACCACTAACATCTTAAGGTCCAGAAAGGTATCAGTCCCCAGGACATTTATTACTCCATACATCTGAATAGAAACTGTCTTCACTACCCCACTACATTTTTTTCTTGAAGGGAGATAATCAGGCAATAACGTTCATTGGGAAAAATGGGTTGAAATAGCTACTAGAAGTGAGAAATTTGTCCTTGGAAGGTACTGTGCTATAAATCAGTGGTTTTCAAGGACCAGGGAGATAACTCAGTGGTATAAGTGCCTGCCTGGCAAGGGTAGGGTCCTGAGTTTGATCCCCAGTACAAAAAAAAGTTCACAATGTAAATATCAGTGGTTCTCAACCTAGAGCCAGAAAGAACATTTGTCAATATGTAGAGATATTGTTGTTTTGTTTGTTTGTTTTTTTATTTTTGAGACAAGGTCTCACCATGAAGTTCAGGCTGGCCTTGAACTCTCAGTAGTCTTTCTGCCTCAGCCTCCCAAGTGTTGGGATTATAGGCATGTGCCACTATACCTGGTACAATATCTAGAGATATTTTTGATTGTTGTGACTAAGAAGGTGTCATGGCAGCTAGTAGATATCCTGTGATGTAAAAGACAGCCCTCCATAATAGTAGTCAGGCCCAAAATGTTAAAGGCCCAAGGTAATGAGAAACCCTATGCTTTCTAAGACAAAGCTGGCTTCTTATTTACTCTTTTACCAGAGAGTTTAGTTTTTTAGTTTGGTTTTTCCTAATTCCTCAGCCACTAAAAGAAAACATTTTTTTGCTATCTGTATGCGCACACACACACACACACACACACACACACACACACCATCTACATATAAATATATGCCTCTGGGTTTGATCCCCAACACAATCTAAAAATACTTATGTTTATATTTATTGGGCTGGGGAGATGGGTCAGTTGTAGAGCTCCTACTCAATATAAGTAAGTCTCTGCTTTTACACTCCAGCACTGGAAGGGGGAAAATTGCTGAGTTTAGGCGCAGTCAGATAACTCAGCAGATTAAATTGCTTGCTTAGGCAGATGCAGAGGCTGGGGGTTTGATCCCTGGCCTGCTGTGCTGGCTTCACGCCCTGGGGCCTGCTGAGACAGTGATTAAAACTGGGTGGGTGGCACAAGCCTGTGATCCTAGTGCTTTGGAGTCTGAAAACAGGACAATCACTAGGAGTCTGATCTGTGTAGTTGAGACCTTTTTTTTTTTTTTTTTTTTTTTTTTGTCTTTTTGAGACAGGGTCTCACTATGCTGTTCAGGCTGGCCTCGAGCTCACTTTGTAGCTCAGGCTGGTCTTGAACTCACAACAATCCTCCTGTCTCAGCCTCCCGAGTGCTGGGATTATAGGCATGCGCCACCACGCCCGGCAGTTGAGACCTTTTAGACCCTGTACTAAATACTTTTTTTAAAAAACATTGCTGAGTTTGACAGTTTCCATCAAAAATCAAAATACAAAATAACTGATTTATGATTTTACTTTTAGGAATTTATTCCACAGATAGGTGGTAGATTCTTATGCTATACAAAGTGGTATGTGAGGATATCCCACACAGCATTGTTGGTAATAGCAAAAAACTAAAAACAACCTGAATGCCCAATCATGGTGTTTATATGTAGTATAATGGTCTGTAACAATTATAATAGATCAGGAATGAATGAAGCTGTTTTCTGTGTTCTACAGTAAGATCATTTCAGAGGTGTGTTGTTTGGGGGGAAGCAAAGTATTAAAGATGTATGGATTGTGCTATCATTTTTACCATTACAATGGAAGAAACAAAAAGGGGAGGATAGGGCATATGCACATGTGTGAATGTGATGCATGTAGAGAGAAAATACCTCTGCAAATATAAGAAAATGGGTAGCAGTAGTAGACCCTTCAGGCAGAGTCTGGCATACTGACATTATTCCCTTTGATACAGTTTGATTTATCATGTGTAACATTTTAAAATATGTATATGTTGTGGGGTGGCTTAATCAAACTAACACATACATTACCTCATATACCTATTTTTTGCAGAAGAACATTTATAGATATTATCCATTCAGATGTTTAACCTGGGGCCGGGGAGATGGCTCAGTAGAATAAGTGCTTCCCTGGCAAGCACAAGGGCCTGAGTTCAATCCCCGGTTCCACCAAAAAAAAAAAAAAAAAAAGTTTAACCTTAATTTTTAATCAGTAATATATTAGAAGTGTACAGAAAAAAGTTTTTGTCTTCCATCCAATGTAAAGGAAATATTTCCAATGAATTTGTTCTTTATGCAAATATAAGACATATATATATATATACTACCTCCTTTTTTACACAAATAATAATAAAAACTGTGAACCATAGATCATGTTGATGTAAAAGTATATATTTATTTGGCAAGCAGCATGGCAATTTAATACAAAAGTTACTGTTTTTAAGAATATAAACCTAGCCAGGTGTGGTGACACACACCTATAATCCCAATCTTTAGGAGGCTGAGGTAGGAAGATTTCTGCAAATTCGAGACCAACCTAGGCTACAAAGTGAGCTCAAGGCCAACCTGAACTGCATTGCAAGACCCTGTGTCAAAAGGACAAAAAAAAGGAAGAATATAGCTCTTTTGTGGCTCTGACTTTTGACTGTCTTGTCCTTTCTACTTCAGGTGGAACAAAACTGGGCCACATTACAGGGAGGTGAGATGACCATCCAGACAACGCAGGCATCAGAGGCCACTCAGGCAGTGGCATCGTTGGCAGAGGCCGCAGTGGCAGCGTCTCAGGAGATGCAACAGGGAGCCACCGTCACCATGGCGCTCAACAGGTGGAGGCAGGGGCAGAACAGATGAGGGTCTCGGGGCTAACTTGTGGAGAGATGCTGCCCTTTGGCTTGTCCTGTGGTGGTGGGACCTAATATTCTCCACCTGTACATACTGTAGGTTGGTTTTGAGGAAGCCCTTACGAAGAAAAATACTTTTTTTCCTGAAGGAATGTTTAGGGAGGGAGCTATAGAATGGGATACTCCATTATTAGGGAATAGTTTCCAAAACTATTTTCAGGCTGTAATTGTATTGTTTTCTCTAAAATTCTATGTACTGCATGTTGGTAGGAAAGGTTATCCCTATAGCATTCATCCTCTTTCTCCTGATATGATTTTATTTTCAAGCAGCCCAAGCATTTTAATTATAGTTGAGCTTGGATCCTGGAGCCAGGCTTCCTGAGATTGAAGCCAGCCCTGTCACTTTTTAACTGATAGACTTTAGGCAGTTTATTTGAAGTCTCAATGCCCACTCTTTCATTGTCTGTGAAAGGTCATAATAACTTTACCTGCTTTGCTGAGCTGGTACGAGAATTGCAAAAGTAACTGCATGTGAGAGACCTTGACCAGTGCTTGGCATGCAGTAAGGGCTGCTGCTATTAGCGTGACAACTATTAGTTACTGAACTCTGTGACACAGAGGCACCCTACCAGGTAAGCTTGGGAGAGGCTTCAGCATATGATCACTGCTCTTGGAGAAATCATGCTCTTAGTGGGTAGGTTGATTTTAGTAAAACACCTATCAAACAGTGTGCAATTCCCTACTGACTTCTATAGTATAGACTATGAACTGTAGAAGTTTAGAGAGGGAAATCACCTCCCCCTGAATATAAAAACCAACTACAGTTTAGATTGGTTGGGGCAGCTGAAAAGAAGATAGTTCCAAGCTCACATAAATTCTCTTTGAATCCTAGCCTCCACCACTTGCCTTTTGATCTTGGGAAACTTAACCCCTGAGCCTTGGTTTCCTTCTTGTTATAAAACTAATATTCATCACACAAAGATTCAGTGAAATGATTACAATAAAGTCCTCCTTAGAGTGTCCAGCTCCTGTTTAACACTAGGAATTATAACTGTTGTCATTTAAATTATATTTCAAGATCTGTCTATTCACAGTTGATTGTGTTGAAAAGTGATTATGAGACCAGCTAGAAAGAGGCAGTCCAGGTATGCCTTACTAAAGGCTTGGGTACTAATATGAGAATGGAAATAAGTGACTGATTTTTCAGGCTGTAATAAACAGAATTTGGTGGTTGATCCTCAGCTGAATATTGAAACACACACAAACATCCTTGGCATCTGAGAATTACCTGAGTTCCTTAATAACCTGGAATTGAAAACTTTTCTCAGCCTGTTGAACCATATCACATTTTGGCAACTTGAAAGTCTTAGTGTATTATTGCGTGTTGGTTCAGTCTTATTCCTTTCTTTGAGAAGAAACATCTAGATAAACTTCCTGAAGTGAGAACCTCCCTCCCTTTAGTCTGTTGACCTCTGTGACTGAATTTGGGCCTAACAGGCCATCATTATAAACCAGCAAAACTTAAGCCTTCCAGTCTACACTTTGGATGTTCCAGGAGTCCCTGGGAGCCCTGTACATAGTGGAAAATCTGAGGCCCATTCTGACTCCCTTTGCTGTGAGGACCAGGCCTATTTCCCAAGCAGCAAACGTAATGGTATTCCCTGAGGGCTTGTTAGCAAACTCAGATGCAGCTGAGGTAGCTACAGTGTTTACACCAAAGGAAGGAGAATGTGTTTTATTGTGGATAAAGGAGGGGCAAAGATGTTGAAATCTGTTTGCAATCGAATAGTTAGATGTCCCAGTGTGTCTTGAGTGAGTGGTATGTTACTGCTTCTGCCTGTGTTAAAGAAGCCAAACATGACCAGCTAGAAAGAGCTAAGACTGGACTGTAGCAAGCTATCACCCATGATAATGTCTCAGTAAGGTAGGCTGGACTCAAGCCAAGCCCTTGGTGATGGCTTCTCTGTGGATGAGTTATATAGTAAAGCCTTTTAGCCCCTGCCCTCACAACCTGGCCATAGAGTTCCTTGTTGGAAGTCATCTTAGTAAAAATACAAAGAAATCAAGTCTTTGTTCCTATGGTAACAAAGCAATTTCACACCCTGCTACCTGCCAGCCTTCTCTGTTTCAGGTGCAGCTGGAACAAGCGTGGCTCTGTAATGACCACCTGCACCTCTGCTGCATAGTAAACAGCAGATGTGGCCACAGGATGAGAAGCGTGAGACCAGCTTGATATGACAGCAGATGGAGGCTAAGAAGGCAGAGGGACTCCTGCAGCCACAGCCCTTGGAGGAGAAAGGGATCAGGATAGATGCAGGACAGACCCGTTTTTCAACCATGCTATTAAAAAGTTTCATACAGCAGAGCCGGGCGTGGTGGCGCAGGCCTGTAATCCCAGCACTTGGGAGGCTGAGGCAGGAGGATTGTTGTGAGTTCGAGACCAGCCTGAGCTACAAAGGCCAGTCTGAACTGCATAGTGAGACCCTGTCTCAAAAAAGACAAAAAATAAAAAATAAATAAATAAATAAATAAATAAATAAAAAGTTTCATACAGCAAATCAGAATGGGGCCTGGGCGCTCTGTGGCTTTGGCCTACTCTGGCTTTGACATACCCCAAAGGGCTGAAAAATAGGTTAATTTTAATTTTCAAAATAAAGAGTAATGAGCATTTTTGGAAGTATGTACAGAAGGAATCAAGGTGAACAAATAGAGAGCAGAGTGTCATAGCTTTAAAAAAAAAAAAAAAAAAAAAGCTATTTAGCCCAAACAGCCAGAAAGGAAAGGAAGTAATATCATCAATGTATTTGTTGCCATATTGTGGTGAATTTGAAGTTTGTGATTTGATTTCCTTTGGGTAGTTAGGAATGAACTCAGGGCCTTCATACTGGGCTACATCTCCAACCTCCCCACCCGCTTTTATTTGACAGTGTCTGAGTTGTCCAGGCTCTAGGTTCTTCTTGCCTCAGCCTTCTAGAGTGCTGGGATCACAAGCATATGCAATTATGCCTGGCTGTGAAGTTTTAGTTCTTAGTTATGCAATCAGCAATTTATAATCCTGCTTAAACAGGTCCTCCTGCAAATTCAGTCCTTGAATATACTTAATATAGCCCTGGTTTAGAAATGACTTTTGTCTAAAAACTGTTTAGTGATAAATCAAGAATATTTTAATCTATTCATTAATTATCTTTGTGGCATAACATGAAACATTCATTACACGCCTGAAATCCCAGAACTGTAAGAAGCTAACACAAGAAAATTGCAAATGTGAGCTTAACTTGGGTGACCTAGTGAGATCTTGTGTAAAAAAAAATAATAAAAGTACTGGGGATGTAGTTCAGTGTGAAGGCCTTTACTTTAACCCCACCAAAAAACCTCACTCATCTGTCAACCTGGCACCCCCAGCAAACCTCATATCCCTAAACATCCCAGGTTGCTCTGAGTTGTTGTTGGTATTCATCTTTTCTTCCTCATACCATAGGAATTAAAATAACTTGCAGACATTTAGACCTTGATAGACCAGTGGGTATGGCCAGGTACAGTCATTCCAAATCAGGGCCTGACAGCTGCCCTCGCCTTCTATGCCTAGGAAACTGTGTGCATGTTGTCCAGCATCTGTACTTTTCTCCTTTCCATGAAGTTGCAGTCAGACTGGAAGTATTCTATCATTAATTCATGATAGCTAGACACTAAAAATCGGCTGATAATATTTATTGATACAAGCTTCTTAGAAAAATACTTAAAATTAAGGACTTTGGTACTAAATGCAGTATTTGTTACATTGTCTCTATTAAATACTTAGAAAGCACTTTGCTCTTAAATTCTAGCATGAAAAATACGAAGCACAGCCTTTGTAGTAATTCTAGATCAAGACTTCCTTCCTGTTAGCTCTGAGAGAACAGGTTTAGCTTTTATCTGGCTGCATGTCACATCTGCAACTATGCTTAGCTTTTTGTTTAACTTCAATTATATGCCACTTTTTTTTATATGAAAGAAGCAAATAGATTTGAAATAATCATGATCTTAAGGGGAATAAAAAAAAACTTTTAAATTTTGTTTATCTTCCCACCTAGAAGCAGTTGCCATAGTTAGCCAACTTTAACAAAGGAAAACATCAATTTGTTATGCCTGTAATCTTGTCTACTCCAGAGGCCAAGGTGGGAGAATCACAAGTTTAAAACCAGCCTGGATAATTTAGTGAAACTCTGTTTCAAATTTAAAAATAAAAAGGGCTGAGTGTGGTGGCACACATCTCTAATCCCAGCACTTAGGAGGCTGAGGCAAGAGGATCACTGTGAGTTTGAGGCCAACCTGGGCTACATATGGTGAGTTCAAAACCAACCTGAACTACACAGTGAGACTCTGTCTCAAAAAAAGATTGGGAATAAGCAGAAAGGGAAAAATTAGTGATTTTGCATTTGTTGTTTTGAATGGATATCAGGCTATTTACATGAGAAAATACACTATTAAGTGAGGTCTATAAAAACTACATGTATAGGGCCAGAGAGATAGCAGACTAAGCACCTGCCTGGCAAGCGCAAGAACTTGAGTTCAATCCCGAGTACCACATACCATGCACTGAACTAACCACTGAGACAATGCATGGTGGCACACACCTGTAATCCCTTCTCTGGATATGCTAAAAAAAAAAAAAAAGGAGGCTCACTATGAGTCTGAACTGTGTAATGAGACCCTATACCAAATACTTTTTTTTTTTTTTATACAGAACTGGAGATTGAACTCAGGCCCTTACACTCACCAGGCAAGCACTTATTCTACTGAGCTACCTCCCTGGCCCCCAAATACATTTTCAAAGATTAAAAAAAAAAAAAACAACATGTGTAAGCCAGGCATGATGCACATCTATAATCCCAGTACTCTGAGAAGCAAATGCAGTCAGGCACAGGATAACACAGTCAATCCCCAGCTCTACCTACCTGCCTTACCAGGCCTGCCCTTAAGGCAGCCTGAGCCAGCCAAAAAAATAAAAAATAAAAGTAAAAAATATCCTTCTCAGGCTCGGCCTGGACAGCTTAGGATGTTGTACAGTTAGGATGTCAGTACTGCTCAAAATATAGTCTACAGATTGAGTACAGTTCCTTTAAAATCCCAATAATATTGTTTGTAAAATAGAAAAATTCATCCTAAAATTCATTTAGATTATCACTGCGCTGCAAATAGCCAAGATAATATTGAAAAAGAACAAAACTGAAGATTTTTAAGTATCTACTACAAAGTTACAAAAATCAAAACTCCTAAGGACAATCATATAAACCAGTCAAGTAGAATAGGAAGTCCAGAAATATGGTTAAGTAACTGATGATAGTGGTGCCAAGACCACCCAGGGGGAATGAATAGTCTTCAAGGATCAGTGGTGATGAAGGTCAATATCCATATCCATATGCAAAAGATTGCAGCTGGACTCATACCTAACAACATATACAAAGATGAAATTCAAAATAGGCCAAAGACCTAAATGTAAATCTAACACTGTAAAACTCTTAAAAGAAAGTCCCTGACTTATGAACAAGTTCCGGGGGACCATTAGGTCAGATTCACTCAGAAGTCCAACTTCTGAGTGAATCTTAACTATATTTTTACTTTTACGTGGTTATTGACTTGCAAACCTAGCAGACCCCTCCACATCACCACTGCTTTTCCTCTTGCTTCCAGACACCCTGGGCTCTGAGTGAGCCCTGAACTACTGTACACAGTCACACTGTACAGTTAGCTCACAGCTGCACAGTATAACAGTGTTAGCAGACACCATGAGCTACTTCTGTGATTTGTTCACATCTGAGAATGCTCCTAATTCAAGATCTGTTCGTATCTGTGAATGTTCACAACTCAGATGTTCCTAAGTCATGGACTTAAATATTTGAATGAGTATGCACATCACAAAAGTATATAGCAAAGAAGAAAAATGGGTCACAGTGCTAAAATAGCTTTTCCTCTAAATAGATGGTTAATATCTTATTATTCTACAGTATTTGCTTTCCAGTGAAAGGTTTATTATTTTACTATATACAAGTTTAGGCTTACAGTGATGATTTTAAATGTTAAGTCTTCGTGTTTAGCCTTGTCTGCATATACAGGAAGACTTGGACTTTTCAGATTTGTCAACTGTTACTTTGTATTTGGAGAAGATGAATACAAAATAGTTATTATTTAATATTAATTGAGTAGCAAGTCCAGGTTGCTGACTCTTCATATTATCACCCATCCTTGACTCAAAAGGACAGTCTCTGGTGGTCTGTCTTATGTTACCGTGAAAGGAAAAGAAAGCCTTGTGATTGGCAACCACAGTGGCTTTACATTGTGAGTATGGATCAGAGCTTCCACTACGGCTTGCAAGCACTCGGTTGATATAACGAGAGATTGATATGAATGCTTTCTGTCCCCAGACACTTGTTCTCAGGTTTGAAGAAAATTTATATTAGCTTCATAAATATGTAAGGCATGAAATGTTTTTGTCTGCTTATTGTTACCATTTTAAAATTACTATTGACTCTCTTTGTTAGCTCTGCTATCAAGTATTTGCCTTTAGGCTTGCAACCATGGAGCGAGTAAAGAGATTCAAGGAAAGACGGTTTGCCTTGTTGCAGCACTATACCTTTATTCATCTTGTATATCCCCGTCTCCTGTCCCTGTACCCACAGTGAAGCTGCTGCCCATGCTGTCGCCACCTTGGCTGAGGCTACCTTACAAGGAGGGGGACAGATTGTCCTGTCTGGGGAAACCGCAGCAGCTGTCGGAGCACTTACTGGAGTCCAAGATGCTAATGGTAAGAGGGCATAAATATTTTATTGAATTTCTTCCCTGTTTCCACTTAAATCTTCCTAGCTTGCCTGGCAACAAGCCCTCCAGTAAGAAGTTGAGCCTGGTTAGAAGTTTTCTTCATGGGTAGCATTTGATGCCTCAGAAAATTCTGGGGTCCTCTTAATTCCTTTCTTTAGAAGGAGACTTAAGGTTTCCTGATGGAAAATGCCATGCTGATGGCTATCTAATTGAAGACTTCTTTAGAAAGTGGTGATTTTACTGTGACAAGACTTGCTGAGATGGTACTTTAGACTTTGCTGCAGGACAAGTTTTGTCCTTTACCATCCTATAGGGCAGGGTAGATCAGTACCTGTGGCTGCACCATTGGTAGGTGGAAAGTTTACACTAAGGCACCACCTCAAACCTGTCCCCAGGTTTAGGTAGCAGGCTATAATGAACGTGCCTTTTCTGATAGGTCCTGTGGGCTCTTGTTTCCTATTGTATGTGGCCTCACTGAAGACTTCTGGATTAGCCAATTATATGTCACCACCCTGCCCTTCTTTCCCAGCTCTTTGACTTCTGGGATATTGGTGAATATCCTGATAAAAGGCACAAAGTTCATAGAAATATGGTGGCAAAAACTTACAACTCCAGCCCAGCTCTTTGGATCCACTTCAGCGGGCTCTTGGAGTCAGTGGCCAGGAAGTGGGCTGCCCAGGGAAGTACCTCAGAAGTCTGGGTCACAGAGGAAGGCCATCCCTGATCTGTGAGACTGTGATTTTTCTTACATATATAATTAAGCAGGGCAAATTAAGTGCTCTATGGTTTGGGGAAATGTAGCATACTGGAAAATGGATAAATAAAATACATACTATTATTTAGGCCTGAAGTTCCTTAATAGCATTAGTGCCCTAGTCCCCTGACCCTTTTTCTGATAGGTCCTGAAGAACTAAATATGCTGCTAGTTGGGAAAGTCTTTGAAGATAAACACAGTGCTGTGCCCTCCTTTGGAAGTGGAAAGAAAGAAAATTCTTTGTTCCCCTAGAGAAGAATAACATAGGAAATTCAGAGCAATTATGACTTCTGATAATCTTTCTTTCTTAAAAAAACAAAGTCTAATACCAACTGCTGCTTTTTCTCTAGTGCTGGGAGATTTCCTTAACTAACTTAAATGAACATACTGGGTAGCCAGGCATGGTGGAACACATCTGAAATCCCAACTAGTTCAAGGGCAGTCTAAAGTACATAGTGAGACCCTGTCTCAAAAAGAAGAGAATCTAAATGGAGATGGGGCTGATCATAGCCAGAATGCTGCAGGATAAAAGGCATCTTACTTATATAGCCATGTATGTTCTCTATGAGATGGGCCCTATATTAAGGAAAACTTCCTGGTAGACTCCTACTCCTATTTCTGTACTGTTTCCATTCTTCATCTGAGTCCTAATCTATGCTGAACAGAAGATAGAATGTTTAGCCATGTGACATTCTTTTGAAGTTTGATTGCTGTTACTTGGGATGGGACTGCTAAAAGTCCTTTTTGTGGGTTTGGTTGACTTTATTAACCATTCTAATCATGGACCTGTACTTACGAGAACAGATGCTTTATAGTTCTGGCTCCTCCCAACCTCACCTTTTCAAATGGATATATTTGTAGGTAGGTTTAAGGACCATCTGGGTATCCAGCCAAGTAACATATTCAGCCGTGCAATGAAATTGAACCACACCTACTACTACTGATTACTGGGAACTACCTCTTTTTAGTAGCCTTGGGTTATGTGAAGCAGTTAGTGTTGAACTTCGTCTTACTAGCTGCATTTGTGATAAGAGAAAATTCTGTTCTATATCCTAGAAGTCCATAGTTTCAGCTGAGCATTGGTGATACATGCCCCAAGCTACTTGGTAGGCTGAGGTTGAAAGATCATTAAACCCACAAATGTTAAGATCAGCCTGAAAAACAAACCAAGACCCCATCTCAAAATGAATGAATGAATGAATGAATGAATGAATGAATGAATGAATGAATGAATGAATGAATGAAGTCAGTGGTTCCCCTAAAGCAAGTCATCCTGTTTGTGCCTCCCTATATTTGCTGAGCTCAGACCTTGAAAGTTAAACCTACCCCTTCTCAGTATACCTTTTCTGCATTAAGGCAGATTGTTGTCCTCTTTTCTCATCCTAACAACTTTACACAAAGGTCAATCATCTTATCTCCCCTTGGGGAATAAGGCTAATATTGGAAATGATCCAGATAACACTGATTTTCCTTCTGTCTTGCAAGATTTTTCGCTCATAAGGCTACAGGATTTACTCTGCAGCTAGCCTGGATTTTCCCACTTCCAGCTAATTTGGTACCTGGTTTGCTCTTTTCATCATTCTTTCAGGTAGTATCCTGTTGTCCAACTTCACTTGTGAAATGGCATTTGCCAATAAATCAAGTTTTGTTTTGTTTTGTTTTGATTTTGATCAAAAATAGCTTCTTACCAAGAAGAATTGGCTGATGGCAGGATAAGATCCTAATTATAGACATAGAACTAACTGGGAAATGGACACTACTGGAAAAACAAATACATCACAGATTGCAAAATTTGATTAAATCGTAGTACAACTAGCAGAGGGAGGACAATTACATGTGGGGCTAGAGGAGTCACATAACCAGTGGTAGTGACTGGGGCAGCACGATGGCATCCTATGGGGTGCTGTCATGTGGCACAAGTTTACCTTCTGGGTTACCAAGTCAGACCTAACCAAAACAATGCACTTGCTCCATTAGCCTTTAGTCTGGACACTGACACCACCCCGCACGTACTACTACAGAAACTACTGAAGCTTTGGCATTACTTTATTTCATTTGTGTATTCTTTTTCAGCAGAGAAAAATGAGTCTTCGGAATCCTACAATGGAGTTTTATGGCTTGGTTTAGTTCAGTTTAAAGATTTTCACAGGTGCCTTTTCATTGCCATGAAGATAGAATTACTAAAGACGGGAAGACCTAAAAGAGTGCGTTCCTTTACTTTATATATATATATGATTAACTCTACCAGACATTGCTAATATATGCCTGAAATACCAGCACTTGGGAGGCTGAGGCAGGAAGATCATTGGTAGTTTGAGGCCAGTCTGCACTACATAGTGAGTTTAAAGCCAGCCTAAACTATGTAGTGAGACCCTGTTTCAAAGAAAGAAAACCAAACATGATGACCTCCATACTTTACTCCTAACACACCCTAACATTTGAGGTTACCCACCTTAGCCTGTTCATTTCCTTTGTCTCCACTGCTTCTCTGCTGGGCTGCAGGTCCTGTGTGCTTACTCACTGCCCTCAAGACCAGCAGATTTTTTTTCCCTCCTACTAGGATAACTCAGGGCCTTGCACATACCAGGCAGGCACTATGCCACTGAGCTATATCCCTGATCTTTTTTTTTTTTTTTTGTCTCAGTGATTGAACTTGGGACCTTCACCTTGCACATTACCAGGCAGGAGCTTATTTCACTTAGCTACATCCCTGCCTCCCACCTCAAATTTTTTTTGTGGGTATGTGCTAGGGATCAAACCACAGTCCTGTGTGCTTGACTGCATTTGTCCAAGCCACACTTTAAACAACTGAGCTATCTGGCAAGACCCCACTCTTTTTTTTTTTTTTAAATAAAAAATAGGATAGTAATTAGGTGATTTGCTTTGAAGTATCTTAACTATTTTTGTGTCAAATATTTTTTGAAAAGTTCATTTTATAGTGCTTATTAATATTTCTTATTTCCATAATTTTCTATTATTGGATATTTAGGTTATTAATATTTTTATCATAAAGGTAACATTGGCCAGGTGTGATAGCACATACCTGTAGTCCAAGCACTCAGGAGGCCGAGGTAGGAGGATTACCATGAGTTTGAGGCTAACCTGGGCTACATAGTGAGTTCAAGGCCAACTTAAACTACAGACTCTTCCTCAAATAAGTGAACAAGCCAACAAATGAATGAAGAGTTTAAAAAATAATAAAGATGACACTGTTGGTACAGTCTTGCCAAAGCTTTGTTTGCTCTGTGCCTCAACCGTGCTTGCTTGTATTCTCCCAATGCTGTTGAGAACCTCTTTCTTTACCTTTCACCAACACCAGATATATTTATAATATTTTCACCTATTTAGGGCGTAGATAATAAGTTGTATCTTACTTAATTTTTATTCTCTGTTACTAATAGATTTTTCCCCCATGGTTTTTATCTGCATTTGTGTGTTTCATTATTTGTCAACTTCAGGTTTTTGGGGTTTTTTTTACCTTTTTTTGTTGGAGTCTTTTTCTTTCTCATTATTTTGAAAAACTTTCATATATTAAGGGTTTGTTGTTTTGCATCTTTATGTT
This sequence comes from Ctenomys sociabilis, assembly GCA_004027165.1. Lineage (NCBI taxonomy): Eukaryota > Metazoa > Chordata > Mammalia > Rodentia > Ctenomyidae > Ctenomys > Ctenomys sociabilis. The sequence continues at coordinate 24,362 of PVKA01017499.1, forward strand.
TCCCCCAACTTGTTTATTTATTTTTTAATAGACTTATTTATTTATTTAGACAGGGTCTCACTCTGCAGTTCAGCCTGACCCCATGCTCACTTTTGTAGCCCCCAGGCTGGTCACAAACTCACAGCAATCCTCCTGTCTCAACCTCCCACGAGTGCTGGGATTACAGGCGTGCGTCACCATGCCAAATTCTGGGGCCAGTATAGTATGCCCTGGCATGGCATGTAAGGCTAGGGATCAAACTTGGGACCTTGTGTTTGCTGGTAGGGGCTCATACCTCTGAGTTATCTGCTCAGTCCTTCCCCAGTTTATTTTTATTTCACTTCTGTAATCTTTATTTGTTTTTCCATAATTATCTATTCCTTTTTTTTTTTTTTTTTGTCTTTTTGAGACAGGGTCTCACTATGCAGTTCAGGCTGGCCTTAAGCTCACTTTGTAGCTCAGGCTGGTCTCAAACTTACAACAATCCTCCTGCCCCAGCCTCCCAAGTGCCGGGATTAAAAGCAAGCACCACCGCACCCAGCTTTTTTATTTTATTTTATTTTTTTTGTATCTATTACTTTTATGTTTAATAGCTGTCTTCAGTTTTCAAAATTAGATTAACTATTTTCTTCCAATTTTAATATCTTTATTTTGAATATTATAAAATATCTGAAATTTATTTATTTATTTATTTATTTATTTTTTTTGGTGGTACCAGGGATTGAACTCAGGACCTTGTGCTTATCAAGCAAGCACTTACTCCACTGAGCTATCTCCCCGGTCCCCTAAATTTATTTATTTTTGAGGAGCCGGGGATTGAACTCAGGCCCTTGTGCTTGCCAGGGAAGTGCTTATTCTACTTCCCCACTTATAGCCCCGTATAGCCCAGTTTTCTAAGCATCATTTATTTCTGTAAAAAAAGCTTGAAATCCATCTTTCCTGTATGCATTTGAAATAACATCATATACAATTTTTTTTTTTTTTTCTAAATTGAGAGTTGAACTCAGGACCTTATACTTGCCAGGCAAGTGCTATGCTGCTGGGCTATACTCTGGCCCAGAGCCATATCCCAGCTGTAAAATTATTAAATGGGATATATAGGACCTTCTGGAGCAGCCACTTCTATTTCCATTTATGTTTGACTTGTTCTGTGTACCAAAATGTTTTTATATTAGCACTAGCAGTTAGTAAAGAGCCCACCTTTATACTTGGAGGAAAAAGTCATTCAAAATTTCAGAGAGTATCCCAGAGAAGTAAACATTATACAGCCTTGGGCATTCGTTTCATCATTCTTATCCTTGTGAGTTTTTAGTGGCACCACCTATGCTGTTATGGCTAAGATCTGGGGTCTTAACCTTCTGACCTTGAGCCCTGGATGAAGGGAAATTGACTGCAGGGCTGTTTAAAAATTAAAGCCAGTGATGAGGCATTAACCCTACACTTACAGAAGGAGCAGCTCTTCTCATTTATCTCCAGGGCTATGATATTTCTTTGTTCAAGCCTGGCCTACACAGGAGTCAGGATTCTTCAACATGAAATTTGTCACAGTTGAGAGAGACCCCACTAAGTCTTTCTGTACTGTAGAACAAAGTATATTTTACTGCCCACCCCATGGCCAAGTCAAACTATATCAATTTTAAAACTTCTTTAGGGAAAAAATACCCTATCTTCTCTTAATACTAAATGCTTCTAATATTAATGCCTTTTTTTCCATCCCTGTTTATCTTTGGCCTTAAAAAATAAATACTTTAAACAATATGTTTCTCCAGTTGAATTCAACTATAAACTATGTTTGATGGAATATCTTTTTAAAATGGCTCTTTATTTTAGCTTTGCACAGTGGCAATATTGAAGCCAATGAGATTCATCAGAGGTGTGATTATTGCAAATTAAAAATGGGCCCTTTAGTGAGTCTGATGCTACATGCTTATAATCCCAGCACACAAGAGGCCAACATGGGAGGGTTCAAAGCCAAAATGGATAGCAAGAACCTGTCTAAAAATAAGCCAGACTAGGCTTGATGGCCCACACCTGTAGTCACAAGGCTGAGGCCAGAGGATTACTGCAAGTAGGAGGGCAGCAAAATTATTTGTATTTTCCTGGGACCAATAGCTTAAATCAGAGACACGCCAGAGACTTAGTAATCTCTGCTATAGAAGGGGGCTTGGAGGAAAGGATGCAGCTCAGTAGAAAGCATGTGCTTTGCATGGATCAGGCTCTGGGCTCAACCCTCACCACCATGGGGAAAGGTTGTAAAGGTCATTTAACACTGTGTGTCTATTCTTTGTGTCTGGCTGTTCTAATGGTTGAGAGAAGGAAGAGGAAAATGGGAAGGCTGGCAAGAGCTCAATGCTCCTCACACTGTACCTCTAATGACCTCTGTGATCATGGGCAGACAGATTAACCTCTCTGAGCCTTAGCTATGAAATAGGATAATTATGGTCTGCATTTATAAGGTATGGTGAGCATCAAACAAGATGATGCCTGTCAAGGGCTTAGCATAGTGCCAGACACATAGATGTGTTGTGAATAGGAAATTCTCATTTGCTGTCAGTTTCAGTCCTGGTCCATCAATCTTCAATAGCAGTTAAAGCATAGTAGAGTGCACAGTCGTGTTATAGGCCTTGCTTTCCCTCCCGCTTTTCAGACAGTTCCATGTGCTTATCTTTGCAGCTCAAGGATTTATGCTGCAGAGGTAGAGGCTGAAAAATTGAGAATAAAGTGCCAGACATGGTGGTATACATCTGTCATCCTAGCACCAGAGTGGCAGAAGGATGGCTGAAAGTTTGAGTACAGCTTAATGAGTTTATGGCCAGCCTGAACTACATAGCAGGACCCTATTTCCAAAAAAAAAAAAAAAGAAAAGAAAAGAAACAAAAACAACCCAAACTTTTATTTTTAAATGAAGCCAGGTCAGAGGCCCATTTGGGTTTTTTGCCTCAAGGAAGTACAAAGTAACATTGCAAAGCAGCACCTTCTTTTGGTTCTCTCATTGTGCTTACCTGAGCTTGCTGTTCTGTACAGTTTGCAGGCGTATGTCTGTATTTTTCTCCTAAAGCAGCATGGTCTCTTCAGATCTCAACAACTGCATTGAATTTCGCCTTCATTGGCCAAGAGTGACTTAACTTCTTTCATTCTCTAGGCATATCAGCATATGCATTTCTTCCCAAGAGTTGGTGGAGATGCAAGCTTATAATTTAGGAAATATTAATCAGTGTTGCTCATCAAAAAGTTACTGCTGTGCTTTTTCCTTGGTATTTCAATATTTAAATAAATGAATATGTTAAATAAAGTTTTGTAGTAAGAGTACATTCTTAGTCACCATGAAGCATAACAGCTTTAAAATGTGGGGTCAGGGAGATAGCTCAGTAGAATAAGCGCTAGGCCTGAGTTCAATCCCTGGTTCTGCCAAAATAAATAAATTAATTAATTAATTAATTGTAGTTGATTTCTACACTATTATTTGTACATTTAATCCTCTGGAACTTCACACATAAAAGCCCCTGAACAGCAGTGTTTGCTTAGCCTTGGAAGGTATGTAACTTCCCCATCTTGAACTCCAAAGAGCAGCAGAGGTGGTAGGATTTGAGGACACCCTCCTAAAGGGAAGTGGCTCTTTCCCACCAGCTTGTTTGTTGGTAAGCAACTTGAAAGGAAGTGAAGACACTAGGATGACCACAGTCAGAACAGGCTGAGACATTGTCTGTTCTGCAAGAAAAAATGAAGATTCATTCTTATATAGTCACTTTGCTTTCCAAATGATAGGCTACTTAGTTTTGATTTTGGGGGTTTTTTGAGGCAGGGTCTCACTAGGTAGTATAGGCTGGCCTTGAATTCACTTATGTAGTACAGGCTGGCTTCAAATTTATGGTGATTTTTCTGCCTCTGTCTCCCAAGTGCTGAATTACAGATATATGCCACCATACTCAGCTTCCTAGGCCTTTTTTAAATGGAAGGGACAAAGGATCTACTCATGGACCTAAAGGATTGCTTTTTATGAGACAAGGTAAAGAAAAGCTTAGTGGTACATGCCTACAACCCCAGCTCCCTGGGAGGCTAAGGCAGGAGGACCACAAGTCAAAGCTCAGCCTAGGAAAGAGGCCCTCCTGTCTCAAATATCAAAAAGGGTTATGTCGGGCTGGGAAGATGGCTTAGTGGAATAAGCTCTTCCCTGGCAAGTACAAGGGCCTGAGTTCAATCCCTGGTTCTGCCAAAAAAAAAAAAAAAAAAAAAAAAAAAAAAGGTTATGTAAAGGTCTTCAGCTCAGTTTTAGTTCCTAATACCACCACCAGAAATCAAAAACAAGAAGAAAGACCAAGAGCAGGCTGGCGAGATAGGTCAGCAGACTAAGTGCCTGCTTAGGCAAGCACAGGGACCAGGGTCCAATCCCCAGTACCATATGCTGTGCCAACCCCACCCCTGGGCACACTGAGCCAGTCACCGAAACAGACGTAGTGGCACATGCCTGTAGTCCCAGCACTGGGAAGACTGAAAATGAGAGGATCAACATGAGTCTGAGCTACATAGTGAGACCCTATACCTTGTTAAAAAAAAAAAAAAAACAGAAGAAAAGAAAATAGACCAAGAGTTTGAACGAGGCACTAGGGTCAGAAGAGAAAAGTGGCAGGGAACACATGGAACTGGGCTGCCTGCCAAAGACCCCACTGGGAGACAGCCTTCCTTTGCAAACAGGCTGTTCCCCAGGTGAGCCAGTCAGCTCTTCTCTCAGAATAAGCAGTCCTCCTACTGGGAAACATGTTGGTAGATGTCCCACCAGGAAAATCACCATTTCCATTTGGCACTGTTTTTGCTTGACTCTAAACATTAAGTGTAACTATGTATTTAGGATTTTTGTTGTGTTCCTTTCTCCATATTTCTTTCCTACTATTATTGCCACCTTTGCCATCTTGCAAGTCCTTATCACTGTCTACATTATTCTGTCTTCCTCAGTGAGGTAGGCAGAACAGATTTTTCAAGATTTGGTGAAACCAGAAATCAAGCCCTGATCTCCAGTGCTCTTTTTCCTGACCAACGTGGGCTTCCTTCCTCCCCCTTTTTGGCACTTGGCACCTGTTCAACTTGGGAATTGAAGATAGAAAACAGATGTGATGCCTGCCTCTATTATACATCTCATTAAATGAGATGGTACCTGATGCAGTGACTATTTTACAGCATATGGAGAATTACAAACTTTTTTTACTCACTTTAGAAGTTAAAAATATCATGGTAAAGTTAACAGAAACAAATAATATATCAGTAGTCTAAAACTAGGCAGGCATGGTGGTGCAGGCCTGTAATCCCAGCACTTGGGAGGCTGAGGCAGGAGGATTGTTGTAAGTTCGAGACCAGCCTGAGCTACAAAGTGAGCTTAAGGCCAGCCTGAACTGCATAGTGAGACCCTGTCTCAAAAAGACAAAAAAAAAAAGAAAGAAAGAAAAAAAGGTCTAAAACTGCACTAAACCAGGTGCAAAGTGTTTATACACCCATAGTTCCAGCTACTGAGGAGACTGAGGCAGGAAGATTGCTTGAACCCAAACTGGAGCCAACTATAGCAACAGTGTGACCTTGTCTTTAAAAATATATAAATAAAATGGTACCAACATGATAGCTGTTTGCTACATGTGACCACTTAAATATAAGTGCAAGTGAATTAAAATTTAAAAAGACAGTTAATATTTTGAGTAATAAACAGCTACATGTGGCATGAGTAATGGATTTTTACTTAATTGTAATTATAATTGATTTAAATGTAAATGAACACATGCACCTAGAGGCTGCTCTGGTGCACTCTGCAGATATGGAGCATTGCCTCATGTTAGCTTGGATAATGCTAGTCTAATGGCAAAAATCCTGTGACCGTCTTCTGGCAAGTTCTGTCCCTATGCACAAGGGAGCCTTTCATGAACTTGTCTCCTCATGACCTTCTCAGCTCATAGACAGCATGGCTTTGCTTAAAAAACATTTTTTAAGAGATTGCAGTAATCTGCGACCAATAAACAGCCACGAGGTTACAAGGACTGTCCTATTTTTAGGCATTGCAGAATCCAGAGCAGGAGAACCTGAGACAGGAGGCAGTGGTGATACTAGACTTACTTCCTAATCTGTTTTATTAATGATGCAGGTCACTCGCTTTTTTCCACTTAGCTTCCTCCAGGAAATAAGCTTCTCCTCATAGTTATAGGTATCTATCTATGGCCAGGTGCTTTAATGGGTTTGTTGTGGCCCCCAAAATTAGATATTCCAAACCTGGTGGATTATGGGGTTGGGGTACGGGACATTTCCACTGGATGAATTTGGATCACACACTAAAGCACAGCTACTACTGGGAAGGGAGTCACAGACGTAAGGCAGCTGTGCACCCATTTCATGTTACCAAAGGAAGGAAGGGATATCCTTTGGTGATTTTTCAGTCCTGGAAGTTTATCCTTTCCTACTTTCCTTAGTAATGACCTCATAAAGTCCTTCTGAGAAGGAAGTAGCAGTTTTCTGGAGTTTCCAGTCTTTCCATCCAGAGAAATAATAGTGGCACTAATTTTGGAGCAGCAGTAACTATTGCCTACCACCACTACTATTCCACAATTGCTGATACTACCATTATAGTTTTTAAAAACTAACACCATCCAGGCATGATGGTGCATGCCTATAATTCCAGAACTTGGTGTGGCTGAGACAGGATTCCAAGCCTGGGCAACTTAGCAAAATAATAAAAGGTCTTAGGTTGTGACTTAGTGCAAAGGCCTGGGCTCTGTACCACTAAAACCCAAAAACAGTGAATGGGAAGGGATTCAATCTGCAAAAGACTCATTTGGGGAAGTACTCTTAACATGTAGGCCAGTGAGCCTTTATTTGTGAGAAGAGGCTAGAGATTTCCTCTCATCAGTGCGGTTTCTTTCTCATGATCTGCCTCTATCTATTTGTATGTATGTATGTATTTATTTGTTTTGGTTTTTTTTTATTGTATTTAATACAGGGTCTCACTACACAGATGGACTCATAGTGATCCTCCTGTTTTCAGCCTCCTGAGAACTGGGATTACAGGCAGGAGCCACCTTGTCCAGTCTGAATCACGATTTTAGCACACCCTAGGGGTGGGGCCAGCACTGCAGAAATCAAACCCCTGCCTCTGTGTCTGCCTAAGCAGATGCTTTAAATATCTCTGTATTTATAAACTGGTTCAAAGTGGGTGTGGTGACGCACATTTGTAATCTTATCATTCTACGAGGCTTCAGGACAACTATAAGTTTGAGCCTAACCTATTAACTTAGCAATTTAGGGGGATCCTGTCTCAAAGTGAAATATAGAAAAGGACTCAGGATGTAGCTCATTGCCAAGTTCCTGTGTTTAATACTAAGTAATGCAAAAAAAAAAAAAAAAAAATTTAAAAACTGGTGTGGAGGGGCTGGGAGATAGCTCAGTAAAATAAGTGTTTGGCTAGAAAGCACAAGGGCCTGAATTCAATCCCTAGTTCCACCAAAAAGCAAAAAAAAAAAAAAAAAAAAAAATTAGTGTGGCTTCAAACACTCATCATTTGTACAGTAGGAAATACTAATATAGGCTCTGTACTTGAAGATTCAAAGACTTTAGAATAGAGTACAGAGGATCTGCACAATAAAACCTTAAGGCCCTAGCCCTTGGTCTCTACTATGAGCTCACATCTGAGTCGTGACCATGGCCTTCACAGGTAGCTTTTAGGTGTAATGTTACAGACTGGGTGCAATGCCTTTAGTTGTTGGCTCTTCAGGGCCCTGGAGGGAATTAGCACATACTTTCAAACCAGCAGGGCATACCTTTCTCCACTCTTTGGTCTACCATGGCAAGTATTCTCAAACTGGGGTAATTTTTATGAACAAAGCACTAACATTAGCCAGGGACATTCTGAGCAGAGGCCTTGGGTCAGGGCTAGTGGGCTGTTGGGCTGGTGGGCAGAGATTGCCAGGAGGCCTGCTATCTAGCAGATGGCACCAGTAACTGTGGTCTCTACCAAAGCATTCTCAAGGCCAAACTGTGTGCTTTTATATATTGTTCACTTTATGCTGAGGTCCCCAGATCTTTCTGAATCTCTGTGTGCAAAAGCAGATTGCAGTTGTTTAGATGATTGCAGTTGTTTAACTAAGGCAGAATCTTACCTGTCATTAAAGACAAGTTTTTTTTAATTAATTCATTTTTAATTTACTTTTTGGAAAAAAATAATTTATTTATTTGGTACAGGGCCTCACTACATAGCTCAAACTCAGCTTGGACTCAGTGATTCTCATTTCTCAGCTTCTCCTGTGCTGGAATTACAGGCATGCACCACCACACCCGATTTCAGTGGCCAGCACAGCACACCCGGAGTTCTCGGGCCAGCACATAGCATATGGTGCTGGGGGATCAAACCCTAGTTCCACCACTTGCCAGCAGGTACTTAGCCCACTGAACTATCTTGTCAGCTTTGTTACTAACTCTAGTAGCTTGCACATTACAGCCAGGAAGGTCTATGGCCCTCTGGCTCCCAGGTTAGGTTACTTGTGTAAATATAGGGATTCACTTCCCAGAGCAGCCCAGCTTTGCCATTTGCTTAATAAAGAGCAAATGTGCAGAATCCAGCAGCAGTAGCCTGGCAGAAGCAGTAATCTGAACAGGATAAACACATTTCCTTTTTGTGTCATGCTCTCTCCAACCTCCTGCCAGGAGCAGGATATCAAATGAAAGGGAGGTTGTGGTTGGAGTCTGTAAAGTGAACGTCTAAGTGGCACCTGCTTCATTCAACAGATCTGCTTTCCCCAGGCCTCCACTGCACATCTGCTCCTGACAAAGCCTCTTTTCTCATTGGTCAGACTGAGAGCAAAGGCCCACAAGGAGACCCATTGGTTTTGCTTTGTCAGCACAGTTGCCTGTGACAATTATAATTATGCCAAATCTTCATTATGAGAAAGGCCCCAATTTAGAGATTTTCATAGCATAAATGGAGTTTTCAAAATGAAATTGACAAAATATCTTTGCTGTTTTAAGCTGGCAGCTGGATCTGAGAATCATTGAAGGGTCTAAATATGGAAACTGAGACACCACTCTGAGCTGAACCACAAAAGCCTTACTATCAGATTGGCTCCCTCACGAGGCAGCCAGCAATTCTTCTGCCTCTACTGAGCACATTCTCCTCACTGCTCATAGCACTGTGATGTCCATTTACACTGCATTGTTCTTACTGCAGTAGTTTCCCACATTGGGGCCTGAAGAATGTTGGAATGGCTTGATGGGGAAGACAGTAAAGGAAAGAACTTGTGATATAAATGCAGGAAATACCCAGGAAACATATTTCAGGTGGATACAAAGCATTCAGTTTCAGATTGGATTTCTACCTTAACAAAAGGCAACTCTTACAGTGGTGTGTGTGTGTGTGTGTGTGTGTGTGTGTGTGTGTGTGTGTGTGTGTGTGTGTGAAAGAGAGAGAGAGATATGCATATTTATGGTGTAGAGTTGGCACACTGGAAACTCTAGAAGAGTTTCAGAATTGCATTCTAACTATTTATACTTAATTACAATCAAGTAAAAAAAAATTTTTTTTTTTTCTTGGCAGAACCAGGGACTGAACTCAGGTACTTGTCAGGGAAGTGCTTATTCCACAGAGCCATCTCCCCAGCCCCCACAATCAAGTAAAATTTAAAACAGCTCCTCTGTCACTCTGTCAAGCACTTTAGCCACCATGTTAGACAACATATGTCAAACAGAGCCTGTCCATTGTCACAGGGAGTTATAGAGCACAGCACTGCTTTAGCGATTGGATGAACCTTATAAAATATTGAGTACCGAGGCTGGGGAAATAGTTCAGTGGTCTAAGCACCTTCCTGGCAAGCACAAGGACCCAGGTTTGATCACCAGGACCCCTGGGCATGCAGCAGGCCACTGAAACTAGGTCTGGTGGTACACAGCTGTAATCCCAATGCTGGGGAGGTTGAGGCAGGAGGATCACTTTGAATCTGAGCTGGGTAGCAAGACCCCGTACTGAATGAATGAATGAATGAATGAATGAATGAATGATTTTAAAAAGCTTTAAAGTACTTCAGAAAAACTTGGAGTTTCTGTCTCAGTCTTGGTGGAAGGGGGAAAAAATATTCCTCAGTGTTTCTGGGAAGACTTCCACCATATTACCTAGACTGTGTTCTTAAATTTGTCATAATTTAAAATTTTTTTTCACCAAGAAGGCCCTTTCCTTACCTCTACCTCTCACCTTAAAAACAAAACACCAGAAGTATAATGACTGAGAAAGGAATTTATTTCAGGAATATCCACTTTTAATTAAACATCTCCCTGGCCTTCTTTTCCCTCAGCCATGACCCTGCTATTGGCTTAGAGAGTTGTTTTCTCATTAAATGGCCTCTGACCAATAAGAGGTCATACGACCACTCAGGGGCCAAGAGTGTGCATGATTTGTTCAGGGGAGTGTGGACAGTACTCCTGAGGTAGAACGCTGGGCAAGCACCTTCCCTTCTCAGTGGCCCTTGGGACTACACATGTTGGACTTCAGCAGCTACCATATGCATGCTGCAGCTACTAGGCAAAGCCCATGGGAACTAACTGCCACCTCAAATTTAGACAGCATCTTTTCTCTCAATAACTTAAATCATGTAACCATTAGGTACTTATGTTCATAGCAGCCCTAGAAAATAGAAGTAGCCTCTGAGTTTTATAAATATAAATATAGCCAGTTCTGAACTGTCTGTCTGTTATGCTGATTATTTGTGGCACATTTGAAATCCCTGGACAGTTTCCTTAAGCAAGCCAGTATAAGCCTACACCATCTCCTCCGCCTCCCACCCAGGTGCTGGCTACTAAGTGATTATAAATTCATTTTCATATTAGCTTAAAGAAGATGTAATTAGGAAGGTAAGTAGGTTGTTTAAAAAAAAATCATAGGGGACCAGGGAGATAGCTCAGTGGAATAAATGCCTTACAAGTACAAGGTCCTGAGTTCAATTCCTGGTACCACCAAAAATAAAATATATTTTTTTTAAATCATAAATGCCAGTTAAAAAATAAATAAATAAATAAATAAATGCCAGTTCAGAGGGGGGAGATAGAAGTTGGTGACATACTCTCCCTCCAGCTCACCTGAGAGCTGGATACTGGGATATCCTTCTGTAAACCTGTGCGCCATTAGCACTCAGTGAGTGGGCATGTTTACTGCAGGGTGTAAAAATGCTCCATAGTGAGCATCAAACATGCCGTGTGCCTTGTGTGCCAGGGTGTGTGGGTAGCTGCTCAGCTGCAGCAGCTTCTGTAAGTGCATCTTGCGCAGTACTTTTTAACAGTTCTGTGTTCTTGTCAGGCCTCTTTATGGCAGACTGTGGAGGTTGCAAGTGGATCCTGGCAAGAAGGCTGCAGGTGGGTTCATCTATGGGGAAAGCAGGAAGCCGCTGAGGGTGGAGTAACTCCAAGGCGGCGGCCAATCCAGGCTCTGCTTCCCGCATGGACAGTGTGATTCCCCTACGATGCTGTCTCCACCATCTGGTCACCTGGTAGCTTTAGGAACCATGGATAATGGATATTTCTAGTGTTACCAGGTCTTTTTAATTGATCAGCTGGGATTCTTTTATAAAGAACTTGTCCCAGTAACAATTTGACTATGCCAAGTACAGTTCAGATAGGAAAGGGAGGATGAACGTGTGATCATGAGGAAGTTTACTGGCTTGGCAGATCCCAGGAATCTAAGATGACACCAGTTGTACCAATGAAGAAGAACTTTTTGGACATCAGACAAGGGAACTTCAAGCTGGATATTGATGTGGGAGTCTAGCCCTGAAGACAGCATTGGAATGTTTCAAAGATTACTACCAGTATTACAGCAGCACATCACCATGAAGAAAGGGAGCCACACTGATGTTAGCATGGTCCTGGTGACTTGTGTGCTTTTTGGCTACTGCCTTTCTTACAAGGAACTCAAACCATGGTGGCAATACAGATGCCACCAAAGAGGGCTCAGTGCACAGGGCACACTTTGGACTCTGACAAGGACCAGCTTTCCCCCTCCCCAGCTCTGCTCATTGGAGAAGTCCATCATTGCTGAATCCTTTCTTATTCTGAGAATTAACACCCAATAAAAGTGATTGCTTAAAAAAAGATGAAAACTCACTGGGATAGATTTCTTTCTGTGTTACTGTTAAGCCCTGTAACTATCCACTTATTTCCACTTTACAGTGTGATCTCTTCAGGTATCCCACTGTCAGTAGCAGAGGTCATTCTGCTCTTGATAATGCTCTTTGCAAGTTTTATTCTTGCAAATAAATTTTGGTTTGTGTTGTCCTACAGATGATGCTCAATGTGGGGTTGAAAGTCTTCAGAAGCTTCCTTGCCTTCTCTGTCTGCTCAGAAGAGGCAGAGCTAGCTGACAGGGATAAGCCAGTTCATCATTACCATTCTTGCTCCTTCTATGTCTACTTGCAATTTTCCAAAGCAATGTAGTAGGAAAGTAGATCTTCCCTGATTCTGGATAACTCCTATGTGACCTTGTACTGTTCATTTTTATATCTGACAATTACAGATCCATAGCTTGGAGACGCTTTTGAGGTTCCCATCATCTCTGCTCCATTTTCTCCCACTCAGGTTACTAAGCAGCCCTAACTGTGCTTGGTTTCTGGGATCAGACAAGATTGGAAGCACTCAGGGTGGTATGTCCACGGACTGGTACATGGGTTGTTGCTGCCATCCTTCCAGAAGTGATGCCTTCTGAGAATTTCCTGGGCACCCACCCCTTGCCCTTGTGCATTTGAATCAGATGTCCTCCTGTACATATACATATTCCCAGGTCTTGGTGGGATGCTTTTCTCTGCTGCCAATTTCAGTGAAAAGCCGTCCTCTTCAGCCCAGTGGGTCTAGGAGTTAGCGTAACTATGTGTGGAAGCTCAATGTCCAGGATACTATGCCGCCGTGGTTCTAAATACCAAAGCACAAAATTCTGATCTCATAATGTTCCTGGGCATCTGCAGAAATTTTAAGGAAGCATAAAATCATATCGCAAAAATACATGTTTTGAGTTTCATTTACTGACAGAGTAAAAATCCTATTTTGACATTGGCTTCTGGGACAGGATTGTGAGGAGTTTCTTGCTATTCTATAAAATCAAGCAAAGGAAAGAGTAACACTGTCCCAATCAGACAGAGACATTGCTATGAACATTACTGCAGGAAGTAGTTTTTTCTTAGTGCCTTTTGGGGGCTGGGTACCAAAAATCAAACTCAGGATCTTAGCTTGCCAGGCAGATGCTGCGTCACTGAGCTAAAATCCTCATCTCTGTCTTGAGATTGCATAGCAAAAACAAAGAGAAGCACCCAGTACACCTTT